>JASTWK010001276.1:0-41114 GCA_030770225.1 Temnothorax unifasciatus
GTTGTAACACGCGCATGTTATTATTCTACTCTTTAGCACTGACGTAGTCAACTGACTTATTGTATAAATTTTAATATTTACACTAATAGAACATATAACTTACTCTTACACTATGTAAAATCATTATTTATTTTTTATTTAATTTTCCGATAATATAACCAATTATTAATGATAATTTTTTCGGTTGCTACATTGATTAGAGCAGCCGGGTAAGAGCCTCCTTAATGAGGGAGGGGACACCGAGGCTGCAGGATGCGGATTGGTCGTCCCGCCATTAATGGGATATTTCCGCTTTGAGTATATTTTAGTAAGATAATGTATAGTATATGTCAATTTATGACAAAGTGAGCAAGAAAAAAAATAAAAGTGTAAGAATCTCACACAGAACACAACCTCCAATGGACGTCCAAAGAACATCCATAGCTCCACCAAACATCTATTTCTATGGTGGATGTGAAATGGACGTCTAATGGACGTCCATATTACATCCATCCATATAACATCCAGCATGGATGTCCAATAGATGTCTATGCTGGATGTTATATGAATGGATATAATATGGACGTCCATTAGACGTCTTTTATAAACATATAATGGAGCTCTTTAATGGACACTTTTTGGAGCTTATATGGATGTTTCTTGGAATTTTTGTGGACATTACATGGAGTTCTTATGACTGTACACTAGGGCTGCGTTCGGGGAGCGCGCTATTAGCGCTATTGCATCATTCTATCTTTATCGCTCATCAGGTGTAAACAAGGATAGAATAAGCAAATAGCACTAATAGCGTCTTTCCAAACGCACCCTTTGAGAGGAATTTTAATAATTTTACATTTTAAATTTGTTAAGTTCAATTAACATAGCAGGCATATGTTAAATGTACACATGTATGTGTTGATTATTTTACACAAAAATTTTAACAAGGACTTTTTTAACAAAACTACAAAAATTTTCCAACAGTGCACTAAAAATACCTTCAGAAATCACTTTTATATTATAACGCCACAGTTATCGGAATCTTATCCATAAAACTAGAGCAATAACATTATATGTGTGCAATTGTGCATGTGCGCAACAAAGTCGTGTGTGCAAATGTTAATATAATTTTCGTATTTTATGTGTGCAATATATGGTCGTGTCGTGCAATCGCCAATCTGCAATAAAGTCATGTGTGCAATGTGTACGTAATAAAAGGCCATGTTCGCAAACGTACATTCGTATTTTTAATTATTACAGATGTGCGCAGTAAATGCTTGCAGGCAATCACTCTGTAGGCAATCGGGAATGTCGGCAAACGAAGCTGTCGGCAAAATATTGTGGGCAGACGAACTATTGGCAATCGGAAATGTAGGTAAACGGAGTTCCCCCCTCCCCCTCTGTGTAATTTCAGGCAGTCTTAAGCAGTACAAAACACATCGAAAAGAGTATTCTTTATGAAGTTTACACCCTTGGTTTGGTACTGGTCTCCTCACTAGCGGAGGGGTAACATAATGATACTGACATAAATAACGATATATGTTTCATTAAGTTCTGTTTTGGATATACTTATTATGTTTTGTTTAAAGTTTCAATTTTGTTGATAATAAAGTAAACCTCTGCAATTAAATTTAAATAATATATATTATAAATGATAATTTTATACATAATAATTAATAATATTCTCTTTTGTAATGTAATAAGTATGGAACTTTAACATACTTTAAATGTGAATGCATATGTAATAATTTTTATGAATGATTACTCAGCCCAATAACATGGACCTCAGACCCAAAATATAATAAGATCGTTTATTAATTGGCCCCCTCTAAACCCTCCAACTTTTATCTGAAACATTTTTTCCAATAAACCAATACTTTCTGAGATAATTGGCGGAGATAATTGGCACACGAAATAAAACTCACCCTGTATATCTTACCGCAATTTTTTTTTACATCGTTATTATCTCACAATCGTGCATTATGTTGTTTATGTTTCAGGCGCCAAATGGCATTCACGACGAAAGATATTAACCCCCACATTTCATTTTAATGTATTACAGCAGTTTGCTGAGATTTAATCGAAGAAGGCGAGAGCATGACCAAGTCTTTGAAAAATACAGGAGGCACAGTTGTAAAAGATTTAATACCATTTTTTAGTGAACATACGCTAAATGCAATATGTGGTATGATGCGTTTATAACATTTAAACATGTATATTTTATTCTTATTGACAAATAATATTAGGCCAAAATCTATTTTTTTATTATTACAAATATCAATCTCACAACATACTGATTTGTATATATATATACATATATATATATATATATATATATATATATATATATATATATATATATATATATTTTAACAGCCACAGATATTTCTGAAATATATATATGGCAATATTATCATGATATTTTTACAAATACGTTTGTAGAAACTGCCATGGGCACTTCTCTACGAGGCCTCGGTGCGTTCCAGCAACAGTATCGAGAAGCGATTTATCAGATGGGCGAACTTGTCATTTATAGGTAATTTATAGGTATATTAATTAACTGTACCCAGATAGCCAAGCGTGATAGAGCATATTGAGCAAACTAATGCATTGCATGTGTTTTCATATATTTTCTGTAAATTTGCTGACATCGAAATAAAACACGATACAAATACAGCTACATGACTGCTTATACATGCAATCAGTTGACGCAATTTCCAAAGCAAACGGTCCGCAATATTGGTACGTTGTGTTGTCTGCAACATGTCGTGCTATCACAAATCCCTCATAAATTGATGCTGTCACGTTGCAATCAATTTGCTGTTAATAGAAATATAATTCATATGAGTTCAATTCCCGACAAGCATAATGCTATCTCACCTTGTCCCGAGTTTGTCAAAATAGTTGCATTAATTTGTTGGCAACATGACAACAAACTCACAGCATTTGGCTATCTAGGTACATATGTATTCTGTTTCAAGATATGGATTCATGTTGTATAATTATATAAAAAGGTAAGTAATAATATTTAATGTAAAACATTATTTTTGTTGTTAAAAAATTAGAAATTTATACATTACATATAATCTGCTAAATTATTAATTAAAATTAAATATTGCTTAAAACTCTTTAAATGTTAAATATTAAAACACAAGTATGTACACAACAGTGTGTACACAAAAAATTATATACATGAGTTATAATATATTACATATTATATTCTTAAAGTAGTATTATGCTTACTGCTTATTAATTAAAATTTAGATTTATAAGGCCATGGCTGAACATCAATTGGATATTCTTATTAACGCCGAGAGGTAGAAAGCAAGGAAATATTTTAAAAATATTACATGGATTTACTGAACGAGTACGTAAGAATGCTACTTAATATTATATTTAGACATTATCTATTTAGAATAATTTCAATAATAATTGTATAATTATCGTGTAGATAAATTATGAGATAATTCATAAATGTTGACACATTGCTAAGGTATTCATATAAATCATAAAAGAATCATTAATGCTATATTTACATAAATTATTTTGATATTATTACATAGATTATTGCTGAAAGAAAACTTTATCATGATCACACTAATGGTAAATACTTGAAAAGCTGTAGTAATGACACGTCTGCGGAGAGAGATGACACAGAACCTATAGGAAGTACGTAATATAATCAGTTCCTTTATCTAATCAATGTTTAATATTATAATTTATATTTTACATTTTATTAACATTATATGTAGTTTAAAATCTAAATAAAGTTTAAATTCTTAACGTAGTCAATGTTATGTAATGAAAACATCACAGAAAAATTAGGCTATTAAATTGATTCCGACATGCTTACATATTTCGATTTAGCACGAGAAAACGGCTTGCAATGTTAGATCACCTAATAGCGGCAGTTCGTGAGGGTCTTATGACTGATTTAGATATCAAGGAGGAAATTGATACTTTTATGTTTGCGGTATATATTTTTGTAATTTTTCTTATAAATTTTCTTATTTGTTATTTGATTTATCGATATATGATATATTAATATATACGATTATAGGGTCATGATACTACAGCGATGAGTCTGTGCTTCATTTTGGCACTATTAGCTGAACATAAGGATATTCAGGTATCGTCAAATGTGAGCCCTCATTCTTAAGTAAACAAATTAAATAATCTGAAAAGTATTTTAAAGATGTTTGATAATCTAGCTTTTTAAATGTCTCCTTAATTGTGTGTATGTGTATAATGTACACAATTTGGTTTTCTGCATTTAATAGGTGTATAGAAAATATGCGCGCACGCACACATATAGATACATGCGTATATGCACGCATTTAAGTATATGCAAATTTTACGAAACGCTCTTGTACATGTTTCAAATATTTTTTCATGTTTTAAATTTATTTTACATATACATAATATATGTACATAATATATATATAGATAATTTAAACAAATTTAATCGAGACATTTGTGAAATAAATATTCTTGGAATTTTTTGTGAAATATTCGTTTCTACATAAAAACATTACAATAACAAGAATCGCCTTTTCAATTAACACTGGTGATACAGGATCGTGTCAGAAACGAAGTTAATACTGCTTTGCAAGAGAATGGAGAGAAATTTACTATGGAATTATTGCGAGACCTACCATATTTGGAGAGATGTATAAAGGAAGGATTGCGCTTATATCCTAGCGTGTATTTAATATCACGAATTGCTGGGGAAGACGTAAAATTACGTATGCATCTAACCAATTTTTCATTGTATGCATTTTTAAATATATTGCACAACATATATGTTATCAAATAAGCTCATTACGTGTAAAATGTAATATTTGTAGGTATATATTTCAAAGATTTAAAAATTTCTAAATTTTTATTTATATAGGTTTATTTATTTATGTACTGTTCCAAAAATGTTGTATACAACACTACACGTAATATAACATACAATGTTTACAAAAAATAATGTTAAGCAAATAACACTTAATACAATTAAAATAATAATTACGTTATAGATTTTATTGTGTATTATGTGTAAACTATAGTCAAGTATTCCTATGTTGTATTAAATATATATATTTATAAATTTCTAAACTTTAATATAAACTCGGCACAAAAATTAAAGGAACACTTAAATTTTCTTAAAAACTAGGCAAAATTTGAGCAGCTGTATCTTTGTTAAAAATGAACAAATTTAAGTTTAAAAAAAGGGTTTTAAAGCTTGAAATCTCTACTTTCAGAAGATCACCATTTTCTTTTAGTTTCTGTGAGTTTGGTAATTTTTACATATAGAAAACCACGAGCTAAACAAAATGGGAAATTTTCTTCTCACTTTGTGGGCCTGTCACGTGCTCAAAAAAATTCTGTGAAAATTTTTGACTTCCCAATGTGAAAGCTCGAAGTTTTCCCTACAAAATCTTTTTTTAAAAATGTTTCTACGATTTTTTGTTATTGAGTTAACGCGGATTGAATAAGAAATGAGCATTTTGACTTTGATTGCTCATAACTCCGTTAAAAATCATCGTACCGCAATTTGCAAAATGGATTCTTAAAGCTAAAACTTTGCTCTATCAAGTCGTATAATCGTCAATTTTTTTATAAAGATGTTTGGATACATTACAAGTGAGTAAAGATGTCGTAAAAATTTGCAATTTTTTACTTTCTTATTTAGATCCAAAAAACAATTGTGCAGAACAACAACAAAAATTTATTCTTTACGTTTTTTTCTACTTTTAAGTATCCTACATTTAAAAAAAATTTGCCGAATAGCTATGAGATTTTCTTCATGGTGGCCACTATGGTTTTACGGGGCAAAACGTACAAAAAATTGTGAAATTGCTTAATTTCAGTAAAAATCAAGAAAAAAAATTAAAAATAACGTCTGGCGGACGTTGAAAAACTGTTTTCAATTACGCTGACAATACATTAAAGATGAGTAAGTGTCAGCATAAGCTAGAAAGACTTTTTTATAAAAAATTAATGTTTTGTTTTAAAAATTTGAAAAAATACCGCCGGCATTAGCGTTACCCAAAGCATACGAGGAGGTTGCCCGGTCGGATTTACGCTTTGTTATGCGCGCGTGCGCGTGCGCGTATGTGTATGTGTGTCATTCAGCTGAGACCCCGCGACTCGTCGCTTTCGCAGTATTTTATGACTCTAAACTTATTTATGACTGTGTGTGCGTGCGCCTGCATGCGTGTATGTGTATGTATGCATGCGTACATGCGTGCGCGTGTGGGTGAGTGGATAGATGGTCATAGGTGGTAAAATAAATTTTTTAAAATTTATACCAGTATAAGCTAGAAAGACTTTTTTTAATAAGAAATTAATGTTTTGTGTTTTCGAAATTTGAAAAAATTCATTTTACCACCTACGACCATCTATCCACTCACCTATTCACGCACGCATGTACGTACGTACACACGCATACGGAACACACACATACATACACATACATACAAACACGCGCGTGTGCGCGCACGCATACATAGTCATGAATGAGTTTAGAGTCATAAAATACTGCGAAAGCGACGAGTCGCGGGGTCTCAGCTGAATGACACACATACACTTACGCACGCGCACGCGCGCATAACAAAGCGTAAATCCGACCGGGCAACTTCCTCGTATGCTTTGGGTAACGCTAATGCCGGCGGTATTTTTTCAAATTTTTAAAACACAAAACATTAATTTTTTATAAAAAAGTCTTTCTAGTTTATGCTGACACTTACTCATCTTTAATGTATTGTCAGCGTAATTGAAAACAGTTTTTCAACGTCCGCCAGACGTTATTTTTAATTTTTTTCTTGATTTTTACTGAAATTAAGCAATTTCACAATTTTTTGTACGTTTTGCCTCGTAAAACCATAGTGGCCACCATGAAGAAAATCTCATAGCTATTCGGCAAATTTTTTTTTAAATGTAGGATACTTAAAAGTAGAAAAAAACGTAAAGAATAAATTTTTGTTGTTGTTCTGCACAATTGTTTTTTGGATCTAAATAAGAAAGTAAAAAATTGCAAATTTTTACGACATCTTTACTCACTTGTAATGTATCCAAACATCTTTATAAAAAAATTGGCGATTATACGACTTGATAGAGCAAAGTTTTAGCTTTAAGAATCCATTTTGCGAATTGCGGTACGATGATTTTTAACGGAGTTATGAGCAATCAAAGTCAAAATGGTCATTTCTTATTCAATCCGCGTTAACTCAGTAACAAAAAATCGTAGAAACATTTTTAAAAAAAGATTTTGTAGGGAAAACTTCGAGCTTTCACATTGGAAAGTCAAAAAATTTCGCAGGATTTTTTTGAGCACGTGACAGGCCCACAAAGTGAGAAGAAAATTTCCCATTTTGTCCAGCTCGTGGTTTTCTATATGTAAAAATTACCAAACTCACAGAAACTAAAAGAAAATAGTGATCTTCTGAAAGTAGAGATTTCAAGCTTTAAAACCCTTTTTTTAAACTTAAATTTTGTTCATTTTTAACGAAGATACAGCTGCTCAAATTTTGCCTAGTTTTTAAGAAAATTTAAGTGTTCCTTTAATTTTTGTGCCGAGTTTAGTTTCTAATTGTTATTTGTAAATCTTACTGTATAATGTGCTTTTTAGAATCATACTTAGTACCCGCTGGAACATTCCTGCATCTTAACATTTACGCAGTCCACAGAGATCCCAATTTTTGGCTAAATCCAGAAGTGTTTGATCCCGATAGATTCTTGCCTGAGAAGATCCGAAGCCGCCATCCTTATTCGTATTTACCATTCAGTGCTGGATCACGTAACTGCATCGGTAAGCTAATTTATTTTTATATCCTGATATACATATAATACTCTCCCAGGTAGCACATACACGTTTCAGAAATGTTTTATAAGCGTTTTTCCGAAATGTTTTATAACCGATTTCTAGAAATGTTTCATGTTTCTCATGAGTAAAAATGTCCATTCGATAAACGTTCGATGAAACGTTTCTTTTCCGATAAAATAACCTTTAAAAAACTATTATAGAAACGTTTTGTTTTAATGATAAAGACATTTTTGATAAAGACATTTAAAATTCCTGTTTTTTACGTTTTTTGAACGTGTTTATGACGTCTTTGAGACATGCGTGAGAATGTTCTAGAAGCTTTATTATACCATCTATGACGTCTATTCTTTTTCGAAGAAATTCCTGAACTGGTGCACATTCGTGCAATAAGTTAAAGTGAAGCAGAATATACTCTCACTCTAACTTAATTGCATTACTGATGCGCACTAGAGTTGAAACACACGTATAAATGTTTTAATTCTTTTAATTTTTTTAATTCTTTTAATGGCCACTTTAATGGTTCTTTAATGGTTCTTTAATGGTTCAGCAGAACGAGCTCAGATTTGTCCGATGACAAATAGATAAAGACCGGTAGGTCAAAATTAATTTAAGTAAATAAATGGATATATATGTGCATGGATAAAATGATTTATTTTGTGCAATATATAATTAGTGCAATATAAATTTAAATGTTTCAAAAAAGGCTATTAAAGCTATTATATATATAGATAAAGCAAATTATAATTTTTAAAAAGAAAAATTTAACAAATAGGTATTTTTGTTAACTTAGAAACGTAAAAAATTTCTTAAATCGTTCTTTCTTAAATCATGGTTTCAAAAACATTTTTGTTCAAACGTTTCTTAATGGTTCTTTACGGTTATGAAACTATGTATACGTTCAAAAAACGTATATGAAACTAATATGTGTTACCTGGGCTATTATGTAAACAGATTACGATACGTATTAAATTATAGGTCAACGATTTGCCATGTTGGAAATGAAGGCGATGATAGCTCCTCTCATACACAATTTCTACTTGGAGCCCATTGATTATTTGAAGAATCTTCGGCTGCAGGTTGATATAGTACTTCGACCTGCTCATCCACTTCGTGTAAAATTTATTCCTGTCTCGGAAAAAAATGCAAGCCTTTGAATCAAATGTCGACTTAATAAATATTATAAAAAGCAAAAAGAAGGTTTTATTAATAAAATAAAACTACTTTAGAATTTAAGTGTATTTATTTATCTATAAGATTAATGTAATAAAAAAATAATATTTAATCATTTACAGACTTTAATCATTTTTTTTAAGATAGAAAATTCGACTCTTTTAACACAACATAGCTTTGAAAAAGCTATCATCTGCTTTGAGAGCCGGCTAAATTATAAGTTAATAACACAAATAAAATTAAAATATGTTATCCTTTAACAAAAATTATGTTCTTTAAAAACTATTAAATATCTGAAGGATAGAAAATATAACATTTCTAATCAAAAACACTTATTACAAAAGAAATAAACATTTCCCCTATCGCCATAAGTTATGAGCCCAGCCAATGCATAACTTGCATTGACACCATTGCAGTCTTCAGAATTACAGAATAATCTTTTGAACAGGCACAACAGTTATTGTCATTTCTATCAACACCGGCTGTCGCATAACATTATGTGTCAAAAATCTGATCACAAAATATCTAATAAATATCTAATAAACCAAAGCAAACAAAACAGTTGTAACTGCGTTCTTATCCCACAAAATATATCACCAAGATATCTAGAAGATATCTGAATGACGGAATATCTGATTGCGCAAGATATCATGAGAATATCTCAGAGACATCTCCAAGATTATAAAAGGCCAATTGATAATTTTATCTCAGATATGATATCTGATTCTGCATATATGTCGGATATCTATGCCTCATTTAAAAGCAGATATCAAGAGACACGGTCTCGCGCCAAGTACACGCGAAGCGAGATCGCACCGTGACTCTTTTACGCGACGCGACGAGTTGCGAGTACTCGAGATGTTGAAATCTTAATAACGAGTGAACGAATCAAGTTCTAAGTAGGCTTGATCGATAGCTTGGGGTCGATTTATAAATATGTTATATACAACCCAAATAACAAGAAGAAAAGAATTCTTTTTAAATTCTTGATTTATGAAATTAATTCTTTTTCCGTATTTATTCTCTATTCTAAAAGGATTCTTAAGAGTTCATAGAAATTTATTTTTATGTCATCAATTCTGAGTCCTCCTTCAAATATAAAAGAAGTTCTTTTTATAAGAATTTGCAATAAATTCAAAATTATGCTTTGATACTATTCCAATATTTTGCATTTTGCCATCTCTGCACTGAATGATATCTCGGAGGTATCATGAAAATTATTAGAGCCAAGTATCTCACTCGCCTTTTATCTTAGTGCGTAAGAATTTTTGCTTACGAGAAGGTACTGGCGCATGTAGCCGCGTTGCGGCAGCGCATGTTACTAGTACTCGCCCGAGCAAAAATTTTCTAAATCCCCTCGCGGCATGTTGCTTTCGCGCCACAGTCGTTACATCTGGCGCAGCCCGAGTGAAAATTTTCTAAGTTCCCTCGCGGCGTGTGGCTTTCGCCGGCTTTCCCGTGTGGGACGAATCGGTACGGCGCGGCGTCCAAGTATTCTCGGATTGTTTTATTGGTTACGAATAAACTTGAGTTGATCTTTATAAAATATAAGAGCTAACTATGAATCGGCCATATATTCGAATGCAAATGTGGAACAGATGTCTTTTTCAAAAATATAATGTGATATCGAGTAATAATGTCCTGCAGATATTCTATAAATATCTGAAAATAAGATATCTCAGATTTGACTTAATATTGTAGGCATAAGATATCTGCCTATATCTCATATCAGATATATTTTGCTGTGTGGGATATTAATTTTCTGTTGTTATAATAGGCCCGTTCGTTTTCGCTGCACTTCTGAACTAGTGCAATAAGTTAGAATGAAAAAACATATATTTGTTTCGTTCTAACTTATCGCACTATGTTGCACTAGTTCAGAAGTGCAGCGAAAACGAACAGACCTAATGTTATTGTTTTATATTGTGCGCAACGTTTATCGCGACAGCCATGATGTACATGCAGATTACCCTACATACGATGCGTGAGTGCGTATACACGTGTGTCAATCGAGCAGTGCGGAGTTTTTATTTACAGCATATTTATATATGAGTAAGTAACTATTATATTCTAAAAGTTGTATATTAATGTTAAAATTAACCATACTATGCTGTGCTATGAATAGTAGCTAGTGATGCAGGATTCATTTTCCAATCTACAAGAGAGATTTACAAAAGAGAGGAAATATTAATTAATTTATTTACGTTCTATAAAAGACTTGTCCTTGAACATCAAAAATATCATCAATGTTCGTCAATTCTATTATTTCAATGGTACCAAACAGTGTAACTTTCTATAAAATAACCTCAAAATTTGGCGAAATATGTAAATGATAACGTATAAAGCTGGTACAATATGCATGAAGACGATTTGTTGAAGAAGTATTGTACGGCTTTAATACATCATCGTTTGCATGTATCACTGAAAGAGTAATTTAGTATAAAATTAGTATAAAGTTAATAGATGTAACAAATGATCAGTATAAAGAAGACCAAAACTGACTTTTTATTTATTTCTATATTTTTTTCACATATATGTGCTATCACACTCTAAAGTATATAAATATATTATTGTAAGCATATTTTATATGTACAGGGCAATGAATATCTCTTAACATATGGGATCAATTGTTGTATCAAATTCAAAAAACCACCATTTGAAAAATTTGACCTTGGCTAAGATGAATATCAATGAACAATATATCATAAGGAAAACCCTGTACAAGATATAGAGATTGGAGAATATCTTCCCTTAACTTCTATTAACAGTTTTCTTACTTTTGAGGAAATGTTAAAAGATGACCAAAAAGCTTTTACGCAAGTCGTAAGTAAAGCTGTTATTATAATTAAATTATGTATATATTAAACTACAACCTTTCTCTTATTTAAACTATATTTAATTCTTCTTGTTTTAGAGGCTATTAGACAACAATCCCTTGTAATATAGAAAAAGACTTGGAACACTCTATAATATAGAATCACTTAGATTTGCAAACACCCGTAAACAAAGAAAAAAATCTTAAAAAGTAAAAAAGTAACATAATGTATTTATGTCTCTCTCTGTTCAGTTAGCACCCCTCCATAAAAAACCGGAATAACACATATGCAGAAATTAAGTGCTCTTTATGCGCTAATTATGTGCTCTATTCACGATTTTTGTGCTCGAGCACGTAAATTTTATTGTGCATATTTCGAGAACACATTAATCGAGAAACATTTTAAGACAAGAATTATTTCGCGTTCTGTATTTTAACTGATACTTTACTCTTATATACCCAGCAAACACAATAATCACCGAGTGCGTAATTTGATAGCAAATTGCCGCCAAGATGGCATCAAATTCCGAATTTGTTGCCATCTTGGCGACAATTTGCTATCAAATTACGCACTCGGTGATTACTGTGTTTGCTGGGTAGTAGTATATAGATCTTTTTTGCGTATATTTTTAAACTATTACAGATAGACTAATTTTGTTTGAGACATTTGAAAGCACATAATTCTACCATATTAAGTTTTTTATTTTATATAATAATTTTAATGAGTAGGGGTGCTAGCTTACGTTAAGCCAGCATCCCCACTTTCAATTGCAATTTCTCGCGAAACCGCTCGAGAACAAAAATCGTGAATAGAGCACATAATTAGCACATAAAGAGCACTTAATTTTTACATATATGTGTTATTCCGGTTTTTTGTGGGGGGAGGGATGCTAACTTAACAAACATGATGTAGGGGAGACCGGGGCTAAACCGCCAGTTTTTTTTCGGTGCCGATTTTTAACAACAAAATAAATAATTTTAGTTAAATGTGGTATACCATTGTAAAGAGTGAACCTTTAGCTACAAAATTTATACAGAAAATTTTTATCTATGTTGCTTTGTTTAACCGGTATAGAGCAAAAACGACAACGGTGCAAAAATTAAAATCTCAAAAATGCCGGGGGGTTGAACCGCCATCCCCCCCGGGGTTAATCCGCCACACTGCATTTTCAATACACATACGTACATCTAGTCCTGAAAAATAATAGGATACATTTTAATAATTGTTTTTTTTAAGAAAAATATAAAAATTTATTAAAAATTTGTATGCGAAACATTTTTTTTACTTATTCCACAAAACAATTTAGGCACGTAAATACAGATCCTGACAAGTAGGGCACGCATGTGTTGTGTGTCCTACGCTCGCACGCAATGCACTGTTTCCCATATGCTCTGTTTATTGTCAACTTCTCTGAGCACACGCAGCACGTATTATCCAAGTCTTCGTCAGAATCCGACCGCTGCTGCTTCCTTGATTTCGATTTGCGCCCACTGCTCGTCGAAGGCTGCGGTTCTGTTTGTGTGGCATTTTTTTTATTTTATCTTTTCTCACCGCAAGAACTGCCTTCTTGAGTTGCTCCTTGTCGACGGCGTCCTCGCGCCGATTCCTCGACGCGCCGACACGTCGTCGGAATCGCTCCGTCAGGATCCAGGGAATCTGTGATTTACGTCGCTTTGTACGGAGCGACGACGACGACGACGACGACGACGACGACGACGACGACGATGATGACCACCACCGACACCACCATTACTACAACGGCGGCGACAATGACGCCGAGACGATGCGGCGAACACTGGACGATGCGGTCACACGCGCGACTGTCACTGACACAACGACCAACAACGACGATCTACCGCGGCCGGGACAATCTACCGCGCGCGCAGCATGTCAACTCTCACGCGGAAATCGCGGAATCTCAGAGCTGTGCCGTGTCTCGCCGTACCTCGCCGACGTGCCGTGAGTGCGAGCAATCTCGAAAACAACGGTCCGCCATCTTTTCGGTCGGCCAAAACACCCGTTTTGCGACGATACGTGCGTACCATTCCCTCCTATACAAACTGACGCACGTGCAAGGGAAGACAGAATCACGCTCGAGGGAAACCTAACCTAAAATCGCCGTGAGCTGAAGTCGTGCGCCCGGCGCGCCACAGTGACGAGACTGGCGGACCAGCCCCGGGTGCTTACTGGCGGATAAGCCCCAAACATAAGTTTCAGGTTTGATCGCCCACGAAATATTAGACATCAACGATAATGAAAAAACTACACTGGATTCGTGTTCAGCATGCATTACTCTTTATAATCACGTACCTCGAGATTTGGAAAGCAAATATTATTGCAGATATTACAATATTTCCACGCGCAGAAAATTTTACTTTCACCTTCCGAAAACACGTTTGCCCTCGTAAAAATCATAACACGGCAGGTAACCTGCCGAAACTCCGTTGGTCACATGGGTACCATAAGCAGCGTTTACAATGTTAATAGCGAGTTCGCACAATATACAGGTTCCGAGATATTTGATTTGGCGGTTCAACTCCGCTGGCGGTTCAGCCCCGGTCTCCCCTATTCTGATACACAGAATAAATCACTGAAGATGTTATTAATATTTCAGAAGTTGAACGAAAAATTCTTATTTTCTAGCAACTGTTTGTTAAAGATCCGGAAAGATTAATAATCTGTTTAAAAGGAAAGAATAAGTAGTAAAAAAAAAAATAGTAAAAGAGTTATATTGAACTAGAGCATCTCTATCGCATTGCCTAAGAAGAGTTAGAAAGCACTTTAATTTCCTTTATCCGAAGGCTGACTTCAAAAACCCCTTTCTAGGATCCCTTCCTAGGATCATTACTGTCTGAGATAATTGGCAAAGATAATTCGCAGAGATAATTGACACAGAAAATAAATCTCATAATAAAACCTATATGTTCACATAAATAAAACTACTTTTTTATGGTAATTAGTGTAGTGCATTGAAAGTGCGTTGAAAATAAATACATATTGCCTGAAATTAAAACAAAATATCAATAATAACTTTAAATAAATGTTAGAATTAATATTACGGTAATCTTAATATAATATTGTAATAAAGTTGATAATACGTTTAAATTTTTATATCAAAAACATTACAGGAATGATAGAAAAACCTTAGCGCAATGTTATTTGCAACGTTATGGCACTCCCATTTCAACGTTACTGAAATTTCGGAATCGTGGTCAAAGTATATTCATAATGATGTTCTATACAATATTAAAAACTACATATTTAACAACATTACAAGTTCTAGAATATCGTTGCAATAACATTGTAATAATGATTTTTTGCTTATTGGGGATTATATAAGATTATATGTATATAAGGACATATATATTTAAGTAAGTTTCAGAAAATTGTTATATATTTTCAAATGTTATTTTTTAAGTGTGCCACTTTATTATAAAAGTAGACTCCACGGTACAACAAATACAAAATTTGTACCGCTCCATAGCGCGAGACCGTTTCGTGTCTTTTGATATCGTTCTTATAACACCGTTTGTCAAATTTTAAATACGAAAAACAAATCCCATCGAATTCCATCTATCGGATACTTTGAAATGCAATATCTGATCTGATCATATATAATCTTATATCTATATGTTGTGACGTTGCGGCCCGCCGCATCGTGGCAGCGCCCCGCCGCCGCGCTATTACAAGGCGCGGAATTTTGCATCCAGGGACGAGCCAGGGAGGCAACGACGAGATCTCCAGGGGCCGAATTTAATCGCGTTTCCGCAATCTGATTATTTTCATTTTATTTTTATGTATTTGTAATACGCGCGGCGCCTCACCCACACCACGGCAAACCTTTCCGCCGGAGTACCAGTGAAGGAAGGGTCCGGAAGGACCAAGGACCGAGGAGGGGTGGCGAAAGCGGAAATCGACAGGGATCACGGGCGGCGAGAGCACGACGAGGTGTGCGGCGTGTAAAGCAGCGACGGACTATAGGCCGCCGATAACGGGGCCCCAGGCGCCTGGGTAAACCCGGCCTCGGCAATCCACGGAATACCGGCCCACGGGGTGGCTGGCCATCGCCCCGAGGTCAAACCGGAGGCGCACCGGCAGGGACGAAGTCCCGTCCGCTACCAAGGACAAAATTTAAGGAGTCGCTGCGCCGCCGAGGGACCGTTGCACGCCCCCGAAAGATCTCCTTGCGACAACCGTGCGCCGGGATACCGCGAGCCTGCAAGCTCGCGCCCTGATTGGACGGCACGCCCCGCAGGAAGGGGGTCACATCGATTCCGCAATCGAGCGGATTTAGCGCGACACTCTCTGGTCGTCCGTCGGCGCGCTCGAAAGCATAATTTGGTGATCCGCGATAGCCCCGTAGCGAGTATCTGTTCGAGATCACGATTGTTGGCGAGGACGGCGAGAAGCCCCAGGAGAAGGCATCGCATCGGTGAGGTTGCCCGCAAATAAAATCGTAAATGTCGAGCCACAACGCCGCCCTCCGGTACGCGCTCTCGCTCGGGAAAACGTGCGTAATACCGCGGTATGTGCGGTTCCTCGCGAACCGAGTGTGACCTTGCGATCGACAGCGAGAGCGAAGGGCCTCGGGATAGTATCGTGGCCGCGGAATCGCGATAGAGCCGTTATGTCGACCCTCTGGAGATCGCGATAGATTCGTTGGCGAAATCCGATATTGCGCGCCCATTTTCGTGGAATGTTCGCGCTTGTGGTCGCGTCTCGCGCGTATGGTATTCGCGGCGTATCAAGTTTCCTCGCGTCACCGAAACTTACTTGCGTTACACCCGATTATGTTTCATGACCATGTTACGTTCCAACTCGTGTCGGCTATTAGCGTTGATTGCGTTTGATGTAATGTTCGCGTGATGTAAATTATAGTATTCGCGTTGGATCTCTTGCGTTCGGTTGATTCTCGCGTTAGAATAATCGCGTTCAAACAGTACTTGCGTTAGGATATGATTCGCGTTAGAATAGCGTTTGCGTTCATTACTGCATTCCGTGTTACTCGCGGTGACTTCGTATTTTTCGCGTTAGTTATAGTATTACTCGCGGTAACTCCGTATTTCGCGTTAGTTATATATTCCGTGTTGTGTCAAATGTCTCGGCACGCCCTAGACCAAGATAATTTGGCGACAGAATTCTTGCGCGGCTTTGGAAGTGGCGTTCACGCGCTCCGAGCGTGATCCGCCTCATTTCGCGATATTCCCTGTGCGACCATACTTCCTACTTATACGACGATTTCGCATGTACTCGAATTATTCTGTATTCGGTCATATCTTCGTCGATGTTTGATATTAATTGTAAGTTAGTTCTACTATATTTCTCTGACTTAATAACTGCGCCTTCCGCGCGTTTGCTGTAGGTTGTATCAAGACGATACAGAGCGGTACGGCGGGTTGCCCATTCGAGCAGGCGCGCATGGTCGTTCACAATTGCGTTGACTTCGGTGCATCACCTATAATCACTCGCATATCTTTTTTACAATAAAATGGACTTTGTAGCGCCCGAAGTTGCAATACAATTGTGACGGATTTCCGCAGCAGTAACGTTAAAACAGAAGTCGAGATGACAATACAGGTTATGAAATAAATTTTATTAAGAAAACGAAAGACATCTTCTCTCTTACGAAAAAAGCTCGTACCATAGTCCATTATAATCATGATATATTATAATTTTATTACTTAAATTATTTTTTGCACACAATGTTTATGCACAGGACAAAAGTCAGCAATTAGTATATGTGTGCAAATTTAAAGTATAAGTCGGCTAATAAATTTCATTTAATGTAAGTTTAAATAATGGCAGAAATCACCATTAACAAATCTTACAATATTCATTTTGTTTAATTAATTAATAATTTATCATTAAATTGATAATCAATTTAATATATCAATACTAATGAGCATTATATAATTCTTTATATAAATGATGCTGCTACATCTTAAAAATCTTAATCTTAATCTCATAAACAAGAGGTTTATTACTATAAAATATACAATTTTAAATATGATGCTAATAAATAGTTTATATAAGGCAAATTATCATATTTAATGAATATTTTTCAGTAATAAATTCCTTGTAGATTTATATGAGATTCAGTAGCATTATTTACATAAAGATGCTTATTAGCATCAGTATATTGAATTAATTATTAATGTTAATGATGAAATATTAATAATCTGAAATAAATGTTGTTAGACATAAGATCCGCTGATAATCGTTTTTATCGTCATAAATAACCGTTATAAATAACGATGGAAACGGTTATCAACAGATCTCGTGCCTAATAACATTTATTCCAGATTATTAATATATATATATATTGTCACGTCTTTTTCACTCCCGGAGCGGTCCGGGCCGTGTGACGGATCAAAAGAGGAAGGAGAGAAGAATGATAGGCCTCTCCGGCAGTTCTCTCGCACCCCCGACACTCCACTAACCGAATTTTATTGTTGGGCGCCAGACGCGTGAATTCGTGTCCGCGAAATCGCGAGAAACTAAAGAGAGAGATGCAAGGCGAAATAAATCGGTGTGCGAGGAATCGGCTAGCTCGACCTAATAGCAGGGCGCGGCGGGGTTGATTAAAGGTAGCGCGATGTTTGGCGGGGTGACACGCAAATCATTAACTCAGTCAGCTAACAAATAAAAAGGAATATTTATTGTAGAATAACTTTCGGAAAACAATGCGGCCATTTTGGCTCCCATTAATCAGAAAAAGCAAATAAATAGCTGATAACACGGGCGTCAAGTTTTGAACAATAAGAATGGCAGTAACGCGGACGCCAGAAATAAGCAGAGAATTACGTTAATTTAGTAAACGCGCGGAAGGCGCCGTTGATAAGCAAGATAATACTGGTAGAAAACTAAACTCACAAATACTTCGAAATCATAGCAGTCACGCAGATAATAATAGTAGAGTATTAAACTAACAAATAATATAGAATAAAAACTATGAGGAAGTAATGTGCAAGTTTCTACTTGCACACTTAAAAACTATGAGGAAACAATGTGCAAGTTTCTACTTGCACACTTTTATTATACCGACTTTTTTTTCACCGACTTATAACGTCGCGTAAAGATTAGTCTAAACGCAAGAATATATAAGCTTAAATTTATATATATCATTCTTGTCTCAAGATATTAAGTCAATCTTATTTTATTCGAAAGAAGAGAATAGGAATTATTGATTTAATCTCAATATTGTTTTATTTCTATACTATTTCAGGTTGTGATGAGATTAAACATGTCAAGAATATTTTTTGTCTCGTTATTAGAAATTTTTTCTGAGAGTACGCCCTGCTATTAAGTCGAGCTAGCCGATTCCTCGCACACCGACTTATTTCGCCTTGCGTCTCTCACTTTAGTTTCTCGCGATTTCGCGGACACGAATTCACGCGTCTGGCGCCCAACAATAAAATTCGGTTATTAGAGTGTCGGGGGTGCGAGAGAACTGCCGGAGAGGCCTATCATTCTTCTCTCCTTCCCCTTTTGATCCGTCACACGGCCCGGACCGCTCCGGGAGTGAAAAAGACGTGACAATATATATATATATATTAATAATCTGAAATAAATGTTATTAGGCACGAGATCCGTTGATAACCGTTTACATCGTTATTTATAACGGTTATTTATGACGATAAAACCGATTATCAGCGAATCTTATGTCTAACAACATTTATTTCAGATTATTAATATTTCATTATTAACATTAATAATTAATTCAATATACTGATGCTAATAAGCATCTTTATGTAAATAATGCTACTGAATCTCATATAAATCTACAAGGAATTTATTACTGAAAAATATTCATTAAATATGATAATTTGCCTTATATAAACTATTTATTAGCATCATATTTAAAATTGTATATTTTATAGTAATAAACCTCTTGTTTATGAGATTAAGATTAAGATTTTTAAGATGCAGCAGCATCATTTATATAAAGAATTATATAATGCTCATTAGTATTGATATATTAAATTGATTATCAATTTAATGATACATTATTAATTAATCAAACAAAATGAATATTGTAAGATTTGTTAATGGTGATTTCTGCCATTATTTAAACTTACATTAAATAAAATTTATTAGCCGACTTATACTTTTGCACACATATACTAATTGCTGACTTTTGTCTTGTGCATAAACATTGTGTGCAAAAAATAATTTAAGTAATAAAATTATAATATATCATGATTATAATGGACTATGGTACGAGCTTTTTTCGTAAGAGAGAAGATGTCTTTCATTTTCTTAATAAAATTTATTTCATAACCTGTATTGTCATCTCGACTTCTGTTTTAACGTTACTGCTGCGGAAATCCGTCACAATTGTATTGCAACTTCGGGCGCTACAAAGTCCATTTTTATTGTAAAAAAGATATGCGAGTGATTATAGGTGATGCACCGAAGTCAACGCAATTACAGTAGCATAATGCTTCGTTCATTTCTGGCGTCCGTGTTATTTTTGTTGTTTAAATCCTAACGCCGGCGTTATCAGTTATTTACCTGAGTTCTACGATTGAATAATGAAGGCCGAACTGGCACTTATGATTTCGCCGGAGCGTAACCTCCGAATAAACGTTACTACCTACTTGTTTATTAACTGCCTGAGTTGATTTACCTGTCACCCCACCGGATATCGCGCTGCCCTTTTTCCACCCCGCCCTGAGTAGTAGTTCGAGCTGGCCGATTCTTCGCACACCGACCTTATTACATTTTGCGTTTGGTTTTTCTTATTTTTTGTGATTTTGGCGTACGTTAGTGGACGCGAATTCACTCGTCTGGCGCCCAGCAATAAACTTCGGTTAGTGAAGTGTCGGATGTGCGAGAGAACCGGAGAGGCCCATTACCCTTCTCTCCTTTTCCCCTTTTGATCCGTCGTGCGTCTCGGGCGCAGAAAAAGACGTGACAGTATATAAGTACCTGACGTCTGTCTGTATGTAGGTATGTATGTCTGTTTGTCTGTCTGACCGCGAACTACTCATTCGTTAGTGGACCGAATTTTTATCAAATTTCCGACCAATTTTCTGGAAACCGGTTTTTCGAATTTTTCTAATTTTTCAGGAATTAATTGACCGAATCTCAAAGAATTGTATATGAAATAAGGGTAAAATTTTCCGGGAAGTGCCATAAAATGTATAATTTTTTGTTACCGATTTTTTTGGAAACCGGTTCAGAAATTTTTCAAATTTCTTGGGAAAGAATTGATCGAATCTCTAATAGTAAAGGCGTTTCCAATTTCTGTTAAAAAAGAAATGTACGTGATTGCTCCAATTTCCGAAAACTTTGATATATCAAGCTCAATTTTTTTATGGATAATTTTTTTATAGATAATAATAATAATAGTAATTTTTTCTTACCGATTTTTTGAAAACCGGTTTGGAAATTATTCAAATTTTGAGAAATAATAAGTAATAATTAACCGATTTTCTTGAAACCAGCGCTAAATCTTTTTTAATTTTTGGAGGATATAAAGTTAATTTTTCATTAATGGATAATTTTTTATTAATGGATTGATTTTCTTGAAACCGGTGCCAAAATTTTTCTAATTTTTTGTTGATAATTGTGATGAAACTGGTACCAAAAAATTACTAATTTTATGGGGATGGCTACTATGAGGATAAAAATTGGGGGTTTTAGGGGGATTCTATTGGTGCTCCTAATTAATGGGTGAGTTTTGGGAGAGGGGAATAGATTTTGAGCCCGCGCGAAACACGGGCAAAAAATCTAGTGACTATATATAAGTTCATATATAATTATATTATTTTTAGTTTAAATTATAAGATATATTTGCAAAATAATACGATTAATATATTTATTTATAAGAACTATAATATATATTATATAACAGTTTTTTTCACGAATTATTACAGGTAAAATTTCACTGTTTACAAAAATATTTAATAAAAATTAATGTTAATTAAAAAAGATTAAATGTATTATGCAAAATTAGAAAAAAAGGAAAATTTAAAATAACACAAACAGTGAGAAGTACCGTTTTTAGTCGAAGCGGATCTTGGTGCTTAATAATATTTCATATAATATCAATTATTATTAAATACATTTTTCAGTTTTTTAAACTGCGTGCCAATATGAACTTTGTCGGACTTAAAACGCAATTGTGTAAATTGAAACTTGAAGAAATAATATCTTATATCAATTTGATTTTCAAGTAAAATAAAGAAATAAGGTTACCGGCCAATAACGAGCAACATGATTGTTAGAATTTAAAAATATATATTGTTAACAATGCTGACATGGGACGTTTCGGCAACACCGTGCCTTCATCAGCCAAAAATAGACTTAATTACATTAAATATGCGAATAATCAGGAATCATACCTTTCCACATCCAATAAATACAGTAAGAATATTATAAAGTCGTAATCGCTCATACAAGTACGGTCTTTAGTTAAAAGATGAGTAAATGAGGAGTGTCATAGAATTGTTGAACGAAAAAAACCGGAATTGATGCGCATTTTTGAAAACTTTGATTAAAAGTCGAAAATCGGGCTCCATGATTTATTCACCAGTCAGCAATGGGAATGAATCGAGTCAGTTAGCGAAGTCTGCACGTTACCATAAAGAGTCAACAGTTAAAAAATGCGTGTAAGGTGTGATAACTATAAATAAAAACTATGTAAGAGACAAAAATGTAAGAGTTAGTTACGATTTTACGTACTGAGAAAATTCATATAGAATCAAGCTATAATAATGTTTCCAAGTACCGTACTGTTTCGAATCCTATGTGTGACTGAGCATTATCGCCCCACCGAATCGACTACCAACAAAGGATGTCAACCGAACAATAAACAAATCCCTATGAATTGTTATTGAGTTCGCTAAACCATTCCTAAAGCGAATGCTCTTCCTAAAATCCACAAGCCTAATCATCCGTTTAGAATAATTGTTTCCTCAATTAATACAGCGTTATACCCTCTTGCCAGTTTTGTACAAAAAATTATTTCTGATAACATACCCAAAACAAGAAGTCATGTGAATAATAGTTTTGACTTATACTTTTCACTTATATGGTGCGCTCTCTGGAAAGAAAATTTCAAATTTATATATACTTATATCTTTATATAGATGCGCCTTCACTTTTTACAAATATTCCTCTGAGTCTTGCATTGGAGAGTATTAAAAAGAGGTGGTCACATATGTTAATGAATTTCATATATTAATAATAAACTGTTCCCTATTCCCTGTTTCCTGTTCCTTATTCCTTTTATTGCGCGCAGCCCTTTATACGTAGAATAATAAGAATCGGTTATTGTAAATTCAAATTATTATTAATAATAATTAATGAGAAATTAATTAGTACAGATACGCGAATCAGGATACGCATCCGTGCGATTTGACGAATAGAAACAGCCCAACGTTCACGTTGTTACTCGTGTGGAGAAATATTAGGAGGAGCGCTTTATAAATAACGTGCTACGCACGAATGTCATTCATGTATAACCGGTGTTATGCACTCTTTCCAATGCCTCGCCACGCACCTAACAAAACGTGAACGTTGGGCTGTTCCATCTCGTCGAATTGCACAGACGCATCCTGATTCGCGTATCTGTGTAATTTCTCATTAATTATTAAGAAACTTACAAAATAATAAAGAACTTTTCGATCCAGTTTTGCCCCCTCTACCTGTCGACGAACTGTGCATATTACATGATACTAAAATATATTAACATCTTTTTAAAATATATGTAAAAGTACCTCTCTTTCTTTGTTCCTTCTCTCTCTCTCTCTCTCTCTCTCTCTCTCTCTCTCTCTCTTTCTGTCTCTCTCTCTCGAAAAATTCTTTCTTAGAACTCTTTTTGTAACCTCGCACTATTAAACGCGAAACACATTTAATCTTTTGACACGCATTGACAAGCCGTTGAGATGACTATAACCAATATCATTTAATATCAATTTTACTCTTATGATAATTTTGAGATTCGATCTGTATATAAGCGAGATAACTAAACAGCGTCAAAGAATGTGAGCGTGTGAATGCAATTGAATTGACTAGAGCGGTATGAACGCATTTTGAGGGACAAACTGGCTTTGCGTGTCTGTGTTCGTGTGACTGAAATCTGAACTTTTTGCTGAGATGTTGCTGAAAAAAATTACTTTTTGACATGTGAGATTTCGAGATCTCAGTATTGACTGCACCAATCTTAATCAAACTGGTCACAATCGAAAGCTCGTATCAACGTTATATGCGTGTATTAGAAAACTGTCGTCAGATTTTTGATCGCATTTTTTTTTCTTGAGATATTTTATTCGGAAAATTGATCAGCCCAAAAACTCCGGATAAGCTACTTGGTAGCGTCGTCTGCTAATTCTCTTTTTATGTACTTGGCGTCGCGACGCTTGATACCGCGTCGCTTGATAAACATTATTGAATATATATGCCTATGGTTCTAAGAAGAAATCTTCCCGGAAAAAATCTCCCCATTTAATAATTCCCCCAGAAAAATCCTACACTATTAGGACGAGGAAAAAAATGTAATTAGGATATGAATTAAATCTATTGTTGTATTCTGTGCAACATGTAACAACATATTATAATTTGTATTGTAATATTTAGTGAGTTTAGAGTTCTATATCTTAGTTTTAATGTAAAATTTAACATTTTTTTGTGCTGCTCTTCTCATTCAAAAAATTAGCATACATAAATTTATTATACATATATTGTATACTTATTTATCATAAGTTTGAAGAGTTTCTATGTTAAATTTTTCCTTAATTTCTTACCTGGATATTTCAGCGTTTATTATTAAGGGGTTAGTCTACCCTGGAGAGCAAAAAAACAGGCGAATTTTCAAGAATTAATTTCAGACGAAATATCGGTGATAAATGAATGATTTTTTTTTTATTTTCTTTGTTAAAGTTTCGAGAACATGTCCAAATTTTTCTGCGTTGAAAAATAGCAAGATGGCGATGAGGCACTCCTTCGCGCGCAACCATGTTTTTTAGAGGTGGTCAAACGGTGTACATGGTTTCTGGAATGTGGATGGTCTGAAACAAAAAAAAATATAGTCATAAACTATATTGTATTGTCTTCGGAATGACGGAGCTTTTTTTCTCTCCTTGTTTTTGGCGTCAAGAAAAAAATTCCTGAATTTTTCGCTGCATTTTTGGACTCAAATTACGTGTTATTATTATTAATAATTATTGAACAAAATATTATAATGATAAAATTGTCCGTCATTCCGTAACTACTATTCCATAGAATATGTGTATCAAATTTGAAGTCGATTCATCGATTAGAACTCGAGATATCGTGTACACCGTTTTGAAAAACATAGTTTCGAGAAAAACGCATTTAAAGTTTTGGCACTAGTTTTTTGAGTAAAAAATTGCATTTTAAGCGTCTTACCGTTAATCAGCCATTCCTGCGTCATACAGTGAACCTTCCTGCTCGTGAAAATCCTCTTCGAGAGCCGATCGTGCTGTTCTTCTCTCAATTCGTCCTTCTTTGGAAGTCTCGAACGACCGCTTGTCAGCAATCGAAATTCTCAACTCATCTGCTTTGTCGCACATTTCAATGGCATTTGGCCCAATTTGCAAATTCAGGGACGCTCATCATTTGCAGGATACTCTCGTAGCCGTGATTGAAGATGCTTGCTGCTAAATACGATGCCACTTCAACTGTTTTTGCGCCACTAAACACTCGTTTCGGAGCAAACGACCATATCATAGCGTTCAGACTCTCGTTGTTGTTTTGTGTGAATCCGCCGACACATCGCGATAACAAAATGTCGTTGCTAAGCTCTTCGTAATGAATGGTAAATCATTACGCTGTACTCGCCGAGCAGGTAATGATTTGCCGCACGTAGGCGTTTCGGAGCACTCCGGAGCGCTTGGGTAAAAGCTCGAAATTTCAATGAAAACGATTTCTGGCAGGTATGAAACCTTTTGTCCCTTATTCTAAAGGGTTCAAAGGATTTTTTAAGCCAATAAAAAAAAATCGATTTTTTGAAAATTTCAGGGTAGACTAACCCCTTAATATACATGCAGAGAACCAACGAATTAATATAACAAAGTGTAAGTGAGAGAGCTAAATACTTAAATTTTTACTTAATATATAGATAGCAGTATACGTACTAAAAATTGTAATTCAGATTATAACATTGATACTATATATTATGTACTTGATTAATTGCATTGATCTTACGTCTATTTTTGAACAAAGTTAATTTTAGACATCTATTATTTCCAAAATTTACATATATACTGTGATTTGTTATGTACTTGGCGTATTTTTTTTCTTTTGTAAAAACTTTTTGTTAGGATGGACACAATTCGTAATTATATATTATTTCTTCAAATAAAGTTATTGTAAGAAAACTGCAGGGTGTGCAAATACTTTTTTGATCTACTGAATATTTACCAGAGGCATTATCTGTGTGCGTCTTAAACTTCTTTCAGCACATCTTTTCGAGGCTTATTGTTAATATCGGTACAATAATTGTAACAGTATAACAACAAAAATTTTTTTCTTTACCATCAGTAAATATTAAAAATAAGCGAAAATAAGCGACTCAACTGGCCAAAAAATTCTTCTTTATTAAGATTTACGAGAGATTTTTTAAAAAACTGCAAACGGTTGAAAAAAACAGATTATGGTTGAAACGTCATGAGTCTTAATAAAAAGGAATTTTTTGGCCAGTAGGGTCGCTTAATTTTCGATTATTTGTAACAGTATAATTGTATTCTCCTCAACATTGACGTGATCCGACTCGTAGGGAGTTTCTGTAGAGTATGAATGTTATTCTATATAATCTGTAATATTGATACACTATTTAAAATGACTCAGGCGGTAAAGTAGACGGTATGAGAGGACTATCGGTGGCAAAACGCACGACCCGTATCAATCAAATTCCAAGGCGAGGAGAAGACAGCGATGTTAGCCACATTCCGATTCGACCATTATAAGATGCTTTTTTATGCTGACGCTCGACGCTTGATTTGGGCGTCAAAATTGATCACGTGATAGTCTTTTTAATTCCAGCGTTAAATGGCAAAAGCTCAACTGTGTTCAGCTTTGACGCTTGACGCTCGTTTCAGTCAATTGCTTGTCAATTGCAAATCGTTGCCCAGCGAGAAATGACCCATCGAATCGACATCAAATTGACGTCGAAAACGTATATCGAAAAGTAATTGAAATATTCATCGATCTCGATGGAAATGTGGTATCACTTTCGATGACTTTTCAATTCAGAATAAATCGATTTCGACTCGATATTGATTACTATTTCCTCACTGCAGCTATTATTAGAAACCATAAAACATGATCTTTTTCTTGTATTATACATTAAAATAAATAAATATATTCACATTCCACTAATTATGTGTTTAATAGTATATCGAAAATATATCAAAAATTATCTATTTATTTCTCCCCAATATCTTTATTAGAAGAGCACAAAACTTACAATAGAAATAATTTTTACAATTAATTTATTTATCTAGGTAGAATTGCACATATATGCACATTTATTATTACAAAAATATATTACTTAAGTCTAGATAGAGTTGCATATATATGTATTTATTATCAAAACATATATTATTTAAGTCGCTAGATAGAGTTGTACATATATGTATTTATAATCGCAAATATATATTATTTAAGTCTAGATAGAGAATATATATTGCACATATTGTATATTTATTATCACAAAAAAACAGATTTGACAGATTGACTTAGTGCAATTAACATAGATTGATTCAGTGTAATTAAGATTTAGGAAAGTTTGTCATTGAATGAAGTTTGTCATTAATGCATTTTTTTTACAAAGTCAATTCGTTTAAATTAAAATAAATTATTAAAAGTAAAAGTAAATGGTTATTTTATATCCCAAGTAAATTGCGCCATAACTTGTTCCTAATATACTGATCATATGTACGTCAAAATATAAATAGTCTTGTATGCAAAATGTAAAAAAAGACATAAATTGTAAACAAATTAATATTAGAATTAGTAGAACAGATGTGTATTTAATTTTCTCTCTTTTATGAGTTTATATTTTTGAAATGTTTGACTTTGAGAATAAATGTCTGTACAAAATCAACACCTCTAACAATAAGTTAAATAACTGTTGAAATAGATATAATATAAACACTTGCTATGTTAAATGTCATAATAGCATATAATAATTACTGATATACCCTTATGGAAAAATGCACTCAACTTTCGGTGTTAAAAAAAAACCGTTAAAAAACACCACAGAAAAACTCTTAAAGTTGGGAGTGATTTCGGACCGCCAATTGACGGTTAACCATCATTTGAAGGTTAATCTTTAATTGGCGGTTATACCCAATTTTAAGGGTTTTTCTTTGGATGATGGTTAACCTTCAAGTGATAGTTAACCTTTAATTAATGGTTAATCCTTAAAAATGACGGTATAAACCCTAAAAATATGAATCCTCAAATGAAAGTAACAAATATGGCGTCCCAATGAAAATCTCTTAAGGGCTCCGCTCGCTGAACCGGACTCCTCGCCTCGACTCTCCCTCTCAGACGCTAGCTGCCGCAGCTCTCCCTTTCCTGGCAGTGAGCTCTCCCTGGTGATCCGACTCTCGCTCGGTTGGTCTCCAGAACACGTGCCGCAACGATCAATCCGTTAAGAAGAGGTAACAGACTCGACACGTTCGAAGAAACGCAAGCAAGTGCGGCCATGACACCTAACGAGTGAGGAAAGAGGTGGGGCCGGCAGGGGCTCTTTGAGAGTGGCAACTCGCGCATCGCGCCATCTAATATGAAACGATCGGGCGTTGTAAAACGCGAAAAGAATTCGAGCGCAATATCTGAACAAATTATTTAATTTTTAATAAGTCCAATTATTAATATTTATTTTCATAATTGAACTTATTTTTTATTTTGATAAATGTAAATACCTTATTGTATTAATAATTAATATTAATAATTTATTAATTAGTTGCTTAATTTAACTTCTTGTTTAATAAATGAGCGGATGTAGTACTGAAAATGTACCTGTTATATAATATTTTAATTTTCAAAATTGTCAAATTACAAACAGGAATTTTGTTGTGACTTTTACAGTTATAAAGTAACTAGAAATGGAAGCCTAAAAAAATTAATATTGTAATGCAATTATTATAATGTTCAAATCATAAAATATTTACATTATCCATGTCTGCCAATACAATATAATTTTTTATTTATATTGTATTTTATATAATGGCAAGTTATTATATATTTGACAGGCAAATCAAAATAGCTTCGAATCGATATCGAAATGATGAAATATCGATGTCTTAACAAAAAATACATAATTTGCCTGTTTACAGTCTGGCGCGATGAATGTATGTCACAAATAATCTCTTCTTTTAAAAAATGTCATAAAGCACAAACATCGAAATAAGCTCCAAATTTCGAGCATTATTTCGATATGGATGTAATATCGATGATTTCGACGTCAATTTGACGTCGATTCGATAGGTCATTTCTCGCTGGGTGACTGTAAATAAAGTGTGTATCCTCTTCTAAAAAGGAGATGTAAAGTTTATTGTTGCACTTTTCCGCGATGCCGATTGGTTCTCTTGCTGCGCTTACTTTATTTGCAGCTGTCATTTGTATATTTTGACAGTTGTGTGTAGGGGTTAATAGTGTAATAGTAATAGCATAATGTTAAAGCTAAATAGCGCGCGCGAAGCGCGCGTCTGTAGTGTCTAGTATCATTAAAAAATAATTAGACGTGTTTTGACGCTCGCATATTTGATGCTATTTCGCCTTTTTACCAATGAAGTTGGTCACGTGACCAGTTTTGACGCCCAAATCAAGTGTCGAGCGTCAGCATGAAAAAGCACCTTTAGTCGGACAAAGACGCCAAATCAGCTGTCGTCGGAGAAAGCCGGGAATCCGACACGGCTGCCCGAATATTCGAGGCTTATCTAAAGCCGAGTTCAGACTTGTATCGTATCACACCGTATCGTATCATGATTCCTCTTATCAAAATATGGACATGTTGGTTATAATGATACACCAAGGCCTAGTTTTTATTCTGTAAGATATGGGATACGAATACATCGAATACGGATTGAAAACAAGGTCTTGGCATATCATTATAACCAACATATCCGTATTTTGATAACAGGAGATTGTTTGTTGGAGATAGGTTGTAAAGGCAAGGGACCAGTAAAAGAAAGTGAATTGCAATGCGAGCTTAAGACTTTATTGGTATCGACTGTACTCTCTTAGAGCCGCGAGACTGATGACTGACTGTGATCGTGAGGGAACGCGACCACACAACATATACACATACATATAGAACGTCGCACGCAGTTACAATACGTGGTGCGACGTGAGTTGGTAAACACACCGACAAGAGATTATGGTGATAGGAAGGAATGCAAACACAAGAAAGTGCGAAAGCATTTACTCCAACAGATATCACGATACGGTGATACGATAGTCGATACAAGTCTGGACCCGGCTTAACAAGCCTACCGGCGAAATAATTGGAAAGTTAATGGCGCACGCGCTAACTATCGAGGCGGCTCATGCTGGGCCTTTGCCGGAGAACCGGATTGCCGAAAAATTCATTCTACGGAAAACTGTGTTACTGTGCACATCTTTTATAATTCCAAGAGACGTTCTCCCTATTAGTCGGATCGCTGTTTACTATTAAATAATCATCACTGAATAAAGTGATGTTGTAAGATTGCTGAAGTATTGTGTTATATGATCGAACAAGATTGTTGAAGCTGTATCGAAGTTGTATTATACCTGAATTGTTATAAGAATTTGTCGAGAAGAAATTCCAGTCGGCAACTGTGAGTAATTCTTTAAATAAATCTGTATCCTCCTGCCTGAGTCATACTCTTTTGGTTATTAATTTAATTATAATTATGCCAAATGATAATTAAGCCAATAAACAAAAAAAATAAAAAAATAATTATTATTTAACACATTATATATCGGATTTAATTTGGTATATATATTTATATCTATTGAATAATCAGTCATATCCTAGTGTTCTTCTAACTATCCACCTTTGAGTTTTATTTATTTATATTTTTTTACCAAATTTATAAAAATTAGTTAGCGTCCAATTGTTGGGATGGATGGATTTCACTGGAATAAGCGTGAACCATGTGTTAAAGTAAAAGAGAAAAATAAACACTTTATTTGAGTCACTTTTGACACAAAAAAAAAACAGAAAAATATAGTTCTAACAGTGTTTGCACAAATTTAGTGAATAGTTCACTACGAAATAGTTTAAAGAATAAACTTCAATTGCACCGATTTCAGCCGATAATTTTACTTTTCGCCGAACCGTTACACGTGTTTGTTTTTTGACTTTAGGCGAGCAAGTAAAGAGATTCGAACAAAGATGATCTATCGCTCTTGTAGTATTGATCGATACCAATAGAGTGTGTAACTTATCGGTTACATTATTACATTAGCTCACTTTCATCTATCGAGAAATGGCGCGCTTTAAAAATTATTTCTAACACTAACAAATATTTTTGTTTTGAAATTTAGAACTTTGACGGCTACGGATTCGGCTGCGTCGGGTGAGGATTGTTTTGTAATCTGAATAAAATTAATCATAAAATCGGAAATAAAACAGTCTATCTCATAATTCTAGACTTAATGTCGTATAAATAATATATAATATTCAAATTATATTGCCGCCATAATACTTTGGCTCGAGATTTCTGATATTTTATCTCAAAATGAGATTGCAAAGAATTATAATAAAATTTTTTTAGTCATATATGTTTCATTTGGAAATTACTTAACAATTGTTGATATAAATAAATGTTTTCTAATATCGAACGTTCTTTATATTAGTTAATTATTACGTTTGCTTAATTAATTAATACATTAATTTATTTATATATTCGATATATATATATATATATATATATATATATATATATATATATATATATATATATATATATATATATCGAATGGTATAAATGGTTACTCATTACCTTAACATGTATGAAATTAATTTCTTCCTTTGCCAATAAAAGCATACTCGATAAATATTCAAACACTTTGAACATACAATACCATATATTGCGTAATCTACTTCTCGCGTTAAGTATTTTGCAACTCCCCAGAATATAGTTGTATTAATCTGACGTGTTAGCAGAAAATAAAACGCGTTATCAACAAGTTTAGCACAATTAATAATACTTATATGTTTATATTTTCCAGAATTCAGGTAAAGTGCAATTTTGCATAAGTTTTCCATTTCGTAATAGACACGATAATATCCTGTTTAAAACAGATATTTACTGATAAGTACATTTTGCATGATTAGTTTAATTAGGATAAATATTTACTTATTTTTAAATTTTTATTTTTTTATGTTAAAAAAAATAAAAAAAATGTTCGATGTCACATTTACACATTCGCGTGTGTCCACGCGCGTACATTTATGCCGGGATTACGATAAATTTAACGTAACGCGACGCGACGGGACGCGAAGTAACGTAAAACCTAAACACATTGTTTTTATATGCTATAGGCTGATTACGATCGACTTTACGTAACATGACGTGAAGTATCAGAACTCAATGCGACGTAAAAGCTTGCCAATGTCAAGCTTTTACCTCGCGTTCCGTCTAGTCGAACTGGTTCATTACACTTTTATTCACAGTACAAGTTTACTTTATGCTATATTAGTATAAAGATTAATTCATTTCAGACATGCAAAAAATAATATTAATTAATATAAATATATTCACATAAAAAATAGGAAAATTTTAATATAATTATAAATTTTGTTCGAAGTCACGGCCTTGAACATTGAGATAGGCTTGGCATGTTCCTTTCACGACAGCAGTAGCACTGGATAGCTGTAATTCAAGGCTCAATGCGGACACATTTCTACAATTTCGAAATAATGATTTTCATAATCTTTTTGAAGATGTTTCGTTGGACATGAGAAGAAACTTATAGTTTCAATTAGATGGTTGTCCTGCACATACGGCAAAGATCCACAACAATGACTAAATAATCATTATCACGATCGATGGATTGGCCTGCACGCTCTCCAGATTTGACATCATTGGATTTTTTGCCTGGGATCCTATTAAACAGAAAGTCTATTACGAAAGACCGGTTAATGACATTAATTCTTTACGAAGAAGAATTATTCAAGCATGTAAAACACCACACACACACATACACACAAAACCTGTTTCAATGTTCAAGGCTGTCATCTTCGACAAAATAATTATCCCGTGAAAAAATGATCAGATACCTATTCTCTAACTTTTTAACGACAATGTCGCTATCGTTATGTAGCGACGATTGTCGCTTGCCCAAACGACACTGTAACGATAAAGCTATTCTGTAACTTAGGCTAGCGATATCGTATCGATACAAAATGCGGTACCGACGTCGTTACCGAAACGAGTATACTCGGATTCATATAACTCTATCGCTGTAGTATCCAGCCAATAAAATCTCGTCTTTGAAACATCCTTTCTGATGTTTAAGAATGTTAAAATAAGTTAAGGGGGTCGATTGTGTATCTTCCCGAGAAAAAATGTTTATATATTGTACAATTTTATCTAATTATACATATAACTTTGTAGATATAATTATACATGAATTTTTACCTGATCTAATTATATATAAATAGATAAAATTGTATTGGGTTCCAACATGGGGGCGAGGCTTATATCATATAATCCAATATGGCCGAATTAACCGCACAATAAATATTTGACGTACCGGTGACAGCGCTAAGTTTTTAATAAATATGTGACTAACTATGCAACATATTTGTGAGTGGGCCCATACAAGCCCATCTGAGAGGAATTATAGAGAGGGAGAAAGTATTTTAAGCGTAGGACATTTGTTAAAATGTGGAAAACTTTTAAATAGCGAAAACGATCCAAACGTCAAAGTCGTCGCATTTTGCATGCAAACATCGCAAATGCGGAGTGATCCTCACAAAATAAATGGAGAAATATCAAAATCAGGTATAATAATCTCAATGGATTGTTCATGCAAAGCTGGTTTAGGTGATACTTGCAAGCATATAACAGCAACATTGCTAAATTGTCACAGGTAAATATAACCTCGTTTTCGTTTTCGTACTTTCACTGGGATATTTTGCTATTGATAATGCTAGAGTGTCATAATATTTTTTGAATTTCTAGAGTAAGCTTCAATGATTTGGAGACAATATCATGCACAGATCAAAAATGTTGCTGGAAGGAAGAACACAAAAAAAAGCTAGATGAATACACGCCTCGACCCCTTGCTGAGCATGCCTGCTACAAGTTAAAGTACTCTGACAACAAATACCTTGTCTCATCGGACACAGCGCTGATTCAAGAACAAATAATATTCAAATTTCTTCCTCTTTCTGCCTTTGCAAAACACAGGTACTTAAAATCCAACATTAGAAAAACTGAAAAGTCGTAAGAAACAAGCGTTGACTTTCAAATGCAAATTCCACACGTATAAATTGATGTAATAATTTATACTCATTTTTTTCAGACTTGGCAGACATAAAGCAATTGCAGGGTACCATCCTGAAGAAGTGAGAGTGTCAAGTAACGCAAGAAAGGCCATGCAGATAATTTTTGCGCATCAGAGTAATTCAATAATGCGTCGCATCCAAGAACTCAATTGCGGACCGTTAAAACCTTGTTGTGCAGTAAGATATGCAAATTTACATGGAGATAATCAAAGCATTTGTGAAAATACCATGCTCAACTGTGACAGTTGGAAAAGCGAGAGGCAGATGCGTATAACGGGCTCCACGTGTTACAGCTTATACACTTATACGAAAAGCCGAAAACAAGACTGGGCAAAAAAATGCGCAAATTATTTTAATCCCGTTAATTTTACGTCGGAGTATACTCAACACGGGCTAGTCACAGAATCTAAAGCTCGAGATGATTTTGCTGCGCTGTTTGGGAAAGATGTTGTCCAAACCGGACTCGTCGTGTCCAAAGAAAACCCGTGGTTGGGTGTGTCCCCGGATGGAGTCATTTTTAATAACGATAAACCCACACACCTTTTAGAAATAAAATGCCCTTTTAAAGGAAAAACAATGAAAGTCGAGGATGCTGTGCAATGCACGTCAGAGTGTAAAAATAGCATTTTCAAGGATGAAAATGAAGTCTATTACATGAAACCAAAACATAAGTATTATGGCCAAGTGCAACTTGGTACGACTGTAATTAACGTGTGCAATGCTTTTTTCGTGATATATGCTTCTTACGACCGAAGTTTAATTGTAATAGAAGTTCCTTTAGATGAAACTTTTGTTTATGACATGTTACATTGCTTAAAATACATGTACTTTAATGTTATGTTGCATCAAATGTGTTTAAGAGAAAGCGATAAATCTAAAGAAAATGAAAGCGCAAACGGAAAGAAATGTTAGGTTTAAAATGTTTTATGTTATTTTTCAAATTATTTTTTTACATTAGATGTATTTAAAAAAGAAAGCGATACACCCAAAGAAACGTGCAAGCGGTTTAAAATGTTTAAAATGTTTGATTATTTTTCGCATTATTTTTTAGTCTGAAAAGTATGAGGAATTAAGAATTTGTGGTTAAAATAAAAAATACATTTTTAAATAATAATTTTGTTTATTTATAGTACAATAAATTTTTCATCACTTAAAATAGGCGAGCTCAAATTTACTGTTGCACAAATCACTCTAAAAATTTGTTTCGCCATTGAAACAAGATTATTGGGCATTGTTGTGCCTAGAATCTTGAATTTTTTCAATCTTTCATTGGAACGTTCAACATGTACTCTGGCTGAGCCTCGTTTCATTGGCTTTCGATGTTGAAAATTGCTTTTTCTTTTTCAAAAACGGAGGCCTCACAACTTTCACATTATGTACCCAGGTAGCAAGCACTCGTCATTTTGACGTCAAATTTTGGTCCTTTACTGACCATTCCTGACGTCACTAACTGGCGGCATAATGACGTTAAAATGACGGTCTAATGTCACAGACAATTGACGTCATTTTCTGACGTCTTATTGACGGCAATAATAGGTCCATTGTACGACATACCGGTTTCTAGGAATGTTTTTTATAAAATTAAAATGTTAAAATGTTAAATTTACTTGATAAACGTTTATAAAAAAAATGTTCTTTTTCTTTATCTAAGAAAAAAAAGCTTCTTTTAACTGTTTCGTTACATGCCATGTGCGTATAGCCGCTTTCAAGGCGGTCACCCATCCTAGTACAGTACCGGGTCTGTGTCGCTTGACTTCGATGATCCAGTGGACAGTGACGATCTTCTCACCCTGATGCTTCCTTATTAACTGTATTTGTCTATAACAGGTACATCTTTAAAGTGTTCAAAGATCTTGTAATGATAATCTTCTTGATAACTATAACACTGCAAGAAATAGTTATCATAAAAAATATATAATCACGCAACTACATCCACTTATACCATAAAAATTTGCCACTTCAATCATAAAGTTGCGAAACAAACATATTGTAGTTAATTTTGTGATTTTTATTTTATTATTACTTTATTATACAATATTAAGAAGTAAAAATAGTTATATTACAAAAAGACCTTATTTGGACGACTTTAAGACGTCTTTAAAATGACGTCTTTAGGTGGTCTAAGAAATGACGTCTTATAAACGTTCATTATTAGTCGCCGATGTCATAGACCAAAAATGACTAAAAATAGTCAGAAATAACGTCATAATGACGTTATGAAATGATGTCAGTATAATGTCATTTTTAAAGACATAGTCACTTTTTGGTCATTTGACGTCATTTGTACAAACATGACTAGTATTTGACGTCAAAATGACGAGTGCTTGCTACCTGGGTAATTGACAAACATCAATTAAAAAACCTTTATCAACCATCACTGCGTCTCCAGGCTCCAATAATTCTAATAATTTACTGCTTTCAAATATTGCTTTATCAGATGCTCGTCCCCCGAACGGTTCACTAACAAAGGAAATATTCCCAGCTGGAGTTACACCTGTCATAACTTTAAATGTTTTTGTGCCTTTGTAATGAGAATAAGTTAATACCCGGCAGCAAAAATTTTTAGGATCTTGAATATGAATTTCTGTACAATCCAAAACTATTCTAACGTTCGGAAATTTTTCGAAACACAAGGGCACGTTTCTAGAAATTTCTTCTCTCGAGGGCCAAGTAATCGCAACTTCAAGGCACAAACTCAATAACAGTATTGTGTCTTTAAACACGCGCGCGCAATGTTCCGGAGTATAAACCTTAAACAACAAAGCCAGAAAAGAATATGACACATTTTGTTTCAATTTTACATAAGTTATAACAATCTTATCTTGTAAAGCCATTCTGACAGCATTTTCGCTTTTTTCTGTATAAATCGTGCGAGCAAGTTTTACAATACAATTTAAAATGTCAAATGACTGGATTTCGGTTGCTGTGCTCAACTGACTATCATTTTCAATGAATTGCATAAACCTTAACACAAAGTTTTCAGTTTTCACCTGTACTCCGACGTCATAAAACTTCTTGTTCTGCACATTTATAGTCGTATCAAAACTAGGTTCATTGGTCGAATTCTCTTCCCCGGATATTGGATTGTTGCTAATTTCTATTTTCTCGGAGTTTAAATCGTTGTGGCTCATTTCTATTTACTCCGATACGGGCGTGGACTCGTTGCTGTTATTTTTCATTTTCTCAGGCGCAGACTCATCACTCTTACACTTTTCTCCAGCTTTTTCTGATGTCAATTTCTCCTTTATAACTTCTCTTCGACATCTCCTTTCATAGCGTTGCCCTTGTTTTTGGAGCACCTCGTTGACAATCATATTTGGCAAATTCAAGGACGGTACATGAAGAGAGAAAGAGAGAGAGAGGGAGGGAGAGAGAGGGAAAGAGAGAGAGGGAGATAGATAGATAGATATCGTTATTTATTATGCGCTCCAGGATAAATCCTCTTAAGAGGGAGAGGGAGAGGGAGAGGGAGCGGGAGAGGGAGCTGAGAGGGAGAGGGAGAGGGCAGAGAGAGGCGAGAGAGAGAGAGCAGGAGAGGGCAGAGGAGAGGGAGGAGGGAGAGGAGAGGGGAGAGGGAGAGGAGAGGAGAGGGAAGAGGGAGAGGGAGGGAGGAAAGAAGATGAGGGAGGGAGGGAGGGCGAGAGAAAAGTGGGAGGGAGGGCAAGGAGGAAGGGAGGGAGAAAGAAGGAGAGAGAGGGGGGGAGAGAGAGAGAGAGAGAGAGAGGGGGGGGCTAGAGAGAGACTATTTGCGTGTCTTACTACACATGTCTTCCGGGGCGAAGCCCGGGTAACCAGCTAGTATCTATATATATAAGTACCGTCTTCTGTCTGTAGGATCGCGAATTACTCATTCGTTAATGGACTAAATTTTAAAGTGGTCTATATGAAATAGGGGTAGAATTTTCCGGGGAGTGCTATTAAGTGTATAATTTTTTATTAGTAAGAGAAAGGCCAATAATCGAGCAATAATGGATGTTAATTTATATAATTATTGATCACATATATGATATGTAAATAACGGAACGTTTCGACTTCACTGAGTCTTCTTCAGCCGTAGAATAATCGCAATGTAATTCCTAACTATCCATATAAAATTCTTAACCTACAGAGCCACATCACCGTTCGAAGGCTTGACAAATACATACAGGGATACTGTCGTTGCATCTATGAAGTCAAAGGTAAAAACGGAGGTCGTCAGCGAGCAAATTGACATAATTGATTCCTCGTTCGGAGGCAAGAATAAATCGGGTCCGGTCCATAAGATTGTTGCTTCGTTTTTTAGTCATGGTTGTGTAGTCAAGGTGTAAAAAATAGTTGTCTGAAAAAAGTTATATGTGATTAAAATGTCACTAATCTAAGATCTATTAAGACATATATTTGTCAAAATATCTTTCAAAGTGCGATGTAATGCTCTGGCTCGTGTTACTAATGTCAAATGACTGCGCAGATTGTCAGAACGGACAGAGTATAAAAACAAATAACCTCTTGTACTCGGCCCGTAATGAGGCGCGACAGCTGATCGCAACAGGCGCCTTATTGCTTGTCTCCGTGAGCCGATTATCTTCGTATCAACGCGATAAAAATTCTCGATATACCATGCCATTATCTTTATAAGTGAACGAATGCATGCTAATGGATTACAGCGGACGGTGAATCGCGGCCGCGACTGTAAGTTGCGCCGCTTTTTTTAAATACTTGTATACACGATATAGCTCCAAGGAGGTGTCTACACAGTTGTTTCAAAAAGTTGAGATACTATTGCAACAGCATATATTCTTGAAACCAAGTCAAGTCAAAAAGTCTTTTACCACTTTTCCCTTTGACAAATTAACAATTATCGAGATATCGTAAGCTAAATATTGAAAAAGTTATCAAGTTTTCCTTAAATATCTCAAAAAGTATTAGGCAAATAAAAAAATGTTTCTAACAAAAGTTGTTCAAAATACAATAAAAAGTAGATGTTTTTATATAAAAAAAATAAAATTAACCTTAACCTGACTTTGGCAACGCCATTTATGGTCAACCTAATACTGCCATTAAATTCGTCTTTTTAAACTTTATAACTTTTGTCTAAAACATTTCTCTCTATTTTACTTTATTTTTTAGATATTTAGACGTCTCAATTTAAATGTCCCATCCTGTAGAATATATGAAGTCCCTCGGTCAGAAAATTGTTATTTTTAAATCTATACTATTATTATAAAGAGACAGAGTTTGTCAGTTTGATTGTTTGTGTTCGATGATCTCGGAAACCAATGGACCGAATTTTTACCAAAAGTATATGAAATAGGGGTAGAATTTCCCGGGGAGTGTCACTGTGTGTATAGTTTTTTGTTACCGATTTTTTGGAAATCGGTTTTTTTAATTTTTCTAATTTTTCGAGAAATAATTGACCGAATTTTAAAGAATTGTATATAAAACAGGGGTAGAATTACCCGGGGAGTGCCATAAAGTGTATAATTTTCGTTTTTTGTTAGCAATTTTTGGAAACCGGTTTTTTAAATTTTTTAATTTTTCGAGAAATAATTGACCGAATTTTAAAGAATTGTATATAAAATAGGGGTAGAGTTTCCCGGGGAGTGCCATAAAATGTACAATTTTTCGTTACCAAATTTCTGGAAATCGGTTTTTTAATTTTATAATTTTTCGAGAAATAATTGACAGAATTTTAAAGAATTGTATATAAAACAGGGGATGGATGAATGGATGAATGGATGAATGGGTGAATGGATGAATGGATGAATGGGTGAATGGATGAATGGATGAATGGGTGACTGGATGAATGGATTTAATAAATAAATAAATGAATGAATAGATGCAATGGATGAATGGATCATGGCTGCATGGCTCAATGGGTGCATGGGTGCATGGATGACTGGCTGCCTGGGTCACTGGCTTTCCTCCCTCCCTCCCTGCCTGCCTGCCTGCCTGCCTGCCTGCCTGCCTGCCTGGCTGCCTGGGTGCCTGGCTGCCTGGGTGCCTGCCTGCCTGGCTTTCCTCCCTCCCTGCCTGCCTGGCTGCCTGGCTGCCTGGCTCCCTGGCTGCCTCGCTCCCTGGCTGCCTGGCTGCCTGGCTGCCTCGGTGCCTCGGTGCCTGGCTTTCCTCCCTCCCTCCCTCCCTCCCTGCCTGCCTGCCTGCCTGGCTCGCTGCCTGGGTCCCTGGCTGCCTGGGTGCCTGGCTGCCTGGCTTTCCTCCCTCCTGCCTGCCTCGCTGCGTGGCTGCCTGGCTGCTGGCTGCCTGGCTGCCTGGCTGCTGGCTGCCTGGCTGCCTGGCTTTCCTCCTCCCTCCCTGCCTGGCTGGCTGCCTGGCTGCCTGGGTGCCTGGCTGCCTGGCTTTCCTCCCTCCCTGCCTGCCTGCCTGCCTGCCTCCTGGCTGCCTGGCTGCCTGCCTGCCTGGCTGCCTGGCTGCCTGGGTGCCTGGCTTTCCTCCCTCCCTGCCTGCCTGCCTGGCTGCCTGGCTGCCTGGCTGCCTGGGTGCCTTGGGTGCCTGGCTTTCCTTCCTCCCTCCCTGCCTGCCTGCCTGCCTGCCTGCCTGGCTGCCTGGCTGCCTGGCTGCCTGGGTGCCTGGCTTTCCTCCCTCCTGCCTGGCTGCCTGGCTGCCTCGCTGCCTGGCTGCCTGGGTGCCTTGGGTGCCTGGCTTTCCTTCCTCCCTCCCTCCCTGCCTGCCTGCCTGGCTGCCTGGCTGCCTGGGTGCCTGGGTGCCTGGCTGCCTGGCTTTCCTCCCTCCCTCCCGGCCTCACCTGCCTACCTGCCTGGCTGCCTGGCTGCCTGCCTGCCTGGCTGCCTGGGTGCCTGGCTGCCTTTTTTCCTCCCTGCCTCCCTGCCTGCCTGCCTGGCTGCCTGGCTTTTCTCCCTCC
>JASTWK010001277.1:0-40482 GCA_030770225.1 Temnothorax unifasciatus
TCATCTTGTCTGTCGCGTAAAGTTTCTCTTCTTCAACACATAGACTTAGAATAGTTATTTGTGTAACAAGTGCGAGAAGTTGAGAATTGGACACGAGTGCGCAGTGAACGCACGAGCCGAAGGCGAGTCAATATATACATATTGAATGAAAGCAATAATCATTTTGTGGTGCACTGAATATATACTTAAAAAATCTCGAGGAAGAAAAAAAATCGGTTCACATTAGAAAGTTAGATTCAAACTTCACTAGTGCAGAGTGAACGCACGAGCCGAAGGCGAGTGCGATCACCCGCACGAGTGTCCAATTCTCAACTTTCCGCACTTGTTACACAAATAACTATTCTAAGTCTATGTGTTGAAGAAGAAAACTTTACGCGACAGACAAGACGAACTATTGCTATGCCGTTCTCTTACAAAAGTCACTAAGTTACCAAGAATCACACGATTTTCAATAAATTTAATGCTATATTCATCTGTGGCACTTGTAATAGCGCCCACACTGCACCGTGGGTGATGCGCTCGGTCCTAAAACGGACCATATCTCGAAAACTAAAAGTCGTCCCATCTTGAGCCTGGAATCATTTTAAAGGGGAAAAATCTTACTTTTTTTTTAGATATTTTAGAAGAAAATCGAAGGTGCCTAAATTTGAGAAAAAACGATTTTTATCTTTACCTTCAAAAATCTTAAGTAAATTTTTACTTAAGAAAAAAATTGATTTTATAGCATTAAAGGGCATAAAAAGACCTTCCAAAATCACACCTTGTTTTTTAAAATCGGAGTAGTTTACTGGCATTTATCGGCGTTTGAAGTTCGACGCGACGGCCCAAATGATAAAAATCCAAGCCCCTGTAAGTAGACAACCCGTTGGACAGGGGTAAAAAATTTGGGTAATAAATTTAGTTTTGATAGGACTACAATTTGTGCAAATTTCAGCATAATCGGAAAACTTTGAAAATTTGGGGTGGATCACTTCATAAATAATGCCCCATATATAGATGAAACGATAAATGGCAGTAACTGATCGCTTTAATCCTCACTCGATTTAAATACGTTTAATGAACGTGATTTCATACACGCAAAACTCAAAATAATTTTATTTCATCAGAAACTTGAAAAGAGACGGACGTGTCTCATCGGGCAGTTATCGATGCACATATTATACGCGGAATGTGAAACTCCGGTCGCCCATCGTGTCATATTGATGTTGTTTCCAAAGAGAACCTGAGGGAGTAAATTAGCAATTCGGACGCCACACTAGTGATTTCACCAGTGAATTGTTACGCTGGAAGGCACTGTCGAAGGGAAATTTTATGTAGACAAAGCTAATTTTTATTGGGGGAATTCCGCAGAGAGACATAAAAAATAAATACATTAATCGTGAATTGAGTATTTTAATTCAGTCTCACATATTTTTATATAACTTTTGTATTACTTTCTATATATTACTTTTTATATGTATATTTTTTCTATTTTAAGAATGTAACAAGCTGCTAATTAGCTAAAAATTATCAATGAGGAAAGAAAAATACGGTATTTGTAAAGAATAATATAAATATAATTTTTTAGTTGATTAATAAATAATACAAATTATTATCGTGTGTATCTAGGATTGGAAAGAATAGATACTGCAAAAATATTTCAAACGCAAATATATAAAATATAAATAGTGTATGCGAAATAATTTGGATAAATACATTTTTATTTGCTTTGAAACAATGATTAAACAATATATAACAATTATTAAAACATAATAATTACAGGAATTAATTATCTATATATCAGCGTTTCACTGCTTTAAATAAAGCAGATAATAATTTATGATTTAATTAAATTAAATCTGAAAATCTCTATATATTTATGAAAGCAAAAAAATAGTTATAACTGCAAACACGAAATAAACGTAAAAGATACTTTGTAGTATACACACTCCTCTCTCTCTCTCTCTCTCTCTCTCTCTCTCTCTCTCTCTCTCTCTCTCTCTCTCTTTCTCTCTCTTACTCTCTCAATAATTACATTAGTTTTATGATTTTTCTGTCATTCAAAACTAACTTCCACTTACTCTGTCTCTTTTTAACGTCTTCTTCATCTCCTTACACAGACACACACACACTCTCTCTCTCTCTCTAGCTTTCTTTATTAATAATTACGTTAGTTTAGTTTTATGACTTTTCTGTCATTCGAAACGAACCTCGCAAGTTGACACATATATATGAAGCATGCCACGCATAAAACAGGAAAATGAGATACCAATTATTACCATTTATATTAAATGAATACATTGCTTTTCGAGATATTGATTTAAAAAATCTTAAAAAAAAAGATATATTTCTAAAATGAAATTTATATATTTAAATTTTGACATTTTAACATTATATTTATTTTTCTTATTTCTTCTGGGGTAAATATTAAATATTTTTTTATTTTTTTTCCTGGAATAAATCTTGGACATTCTGATCTTTTTTCTCTTAGATCGGCAACGAAAAATTATACACTTTATAGCACTCCCCGGAAAATTCTACCCCTATTTCATTCATATAGTTTTGGTAAAAATTCGGGTAAGAGGTTTGGGCTGGGCGTTGATGAGTCAGTCAGTGAGTCAGTGAGTCAGTGAGTCAGTGAGTCAGTGAGTCAGTGAGTCAGTGAGGTCAGTCAGGACATCTTCTGGTTACACACACACACACACACACACACACACACACACACACACACACACACACACACACACACACACACACACACACACACACACACACACACACACACACACACACACACACACACACACACACACACACACACACACCACACACACACACACACACACACACACACACACACACACACACACACACACACTCGCACACACGCACACACACACACACATATCTGCATTACCTTTATAAAAATAAAGGCTGAGATTTAAAGATTAATTTACATAACATAGAGTCAAAAGACTGCAATACAAGTAAGAAAGTTGTAATGCAAAGAATGCTTTACACTCTCACTTTTGCATACGGAGTTGTCCATTAATTACCCTAATAAACCACTAATTTTAATGTCATTTATATCTTCTACACATATTAACAAATGAAACTTTATAGGTACCATGGTTTCCTACTATTGTAAAGAATTCATCGTTGGTAAAAGTTTGGTATAAAAAGGATGATGAATTTCGTGCACCGAAAGCGACCATAATTATCCACTTTGTCAGGTATGAGATAAGTGTGGTTGTAAAAAAAAGTCATTGTTGTTCTAATCAAACATAAAATACTGAGATAATTATAAATCAGAATTTAAGATATTTTAGCAATTTATACAAATTGCAATTGTGAATTAATTTATTTAATTATTATAATAATGAGATTAATATACATATATGTATATTAATATATACGTGCTAAATAAAATTAAAGTAATAAATTGATCATCTCTGAAATGTTATTACTACTAAAATAAATCTAAATTTGTACATTTATATATCTCCGAATGTCGTTATTTCAAAATACCTCCTTAGTTAAGGAATATAAATTAAAATGGTGCTATAATCTCTTCTCATGTAATAGACAGAAAATGTTTTTTTATAATTACAAATAACGTTTGTGTTTTGTGTTTTCGTTAATTTATAGTCCGTTTGCTTATATAAATCCTCACAGTTCCATGTTGACTGACATGTTTGTTGGACTACTTTATATCCAATTCTAAACCAACTAAATTAGCTATATATTCATTAAGGGACTCGTGAAGTAGTCCAACAAACATATCAGTCAATATGGAACTGTGAGGATTTATATAGGCAAACGGATTATAAATTAACGACAACTAAATTTGTCGTTCTTATAACACTGCTTGTCAAATTTTAAATACGAGAAACAGATCACATCGAATGCCATCTATCGGATACTTTGAGATGCATATTCCGATCTGATCATATATAATCTTATATGACTATATAATTTCATATACAATTATATTATTTTCAGTTTAATTTATAAGGTATGTGTGCAAAATTATATATATTATACATATATATATATATATATATATATATATATATATATATATATATACCTGTAATAATTCGTGAAAAAAATTTTTATAAATATATATTATCTATATATTATCTCATATATAATCTTATATGACTATATAATTTCATACACAATTATATTATTTTCAGTTTAACTTATAAGGTATGTTTGTAAAATAATATATATATATACCTGTAATAATTCGCGAAAAATTTTTTATATAATATATATTATATAACAGTTCTTATATAAACAAATATATTAATCATATTATTTGCAAACATACCTTATAAGTTAAACTGAAAATAATATAATTGTATATGAAATTATATAGTCATTATTTAAGATTATATAAGATTTATATAAGATTATATATGATCAGATCAGAATATGCATCTCAAAGTATCCGATAGATGGCATTCGATGTGATCTGTTTCTTGTATTTAAAATTTGACAAACAGTGTTATAAGAACGGCATCAAAAGACACGACACTGTCTCGCGCTATTCTCGCGCGACGCTGTCTCGGAGCGACACAATTTTTGTATGAGTTATATTGTGGAGTCCACTCTTATAATAAAGTGGCACGCTTAAAAAATAACATTTGGGTAATTATACAGTTTAGGGGCCTCACCTCAAATATCGATGAAATTATGCTCAATCGACGCATTTTTGCACGAAACGAAAAAATCTGGCAGAAAAAAGTGTCGCTCTGCCTCGCGACGCAAGATATTAAATGTTAAAGTTGACAGGAATCAGGTTATGATTCCTGTCATACCGACGAGCTGTAGCTACTACGAACATGCCCTGCGGCCACATGCGCATGCTCAGTGGCCGCACGCGCATGCTCAGTGGTTGCACGCGCATGCAAAAGTGCGCCAATTTTAAATATGATGGCTCGTCAATGGTGCGGAATAACCAACCGTCTTGATTCAAGCAGTTAGGTATCACGCTGGGAGTTTTGTTTAGTTTTATTATGCGGGCGAAGCCCCTCCCCCGCCTATTTGTGTACTGTTTATACACGTATGTGTACATATATAGTATGTACATATCAATCTGTATGCATATATGTATAATGTTTTACAGTTTTTAAGATATATAAGTAAAGGCTGTTTTTCCGAAAACGTCCGTGCTCCGATTTAGGTGAAACTTAGTAAATAGATTTCTTTTAGATAAAAAAAGACATGTACCAAAAGGATTTTTTTGCGACTCCAAAGTTTAGCAACTTTTTAATTTGCTGCCTCCGCGCATACATTTTCCACGCGAAACGTGGTGCCACATGGGTTTACAACTTTCCACGCGTGGAAAGCCCACGCATGTATTTTGAAGACACACTATATATGTGTCTAGTTTAATAATAGTGGTGCCCCCCGCAGAGGAGCGGAACCTACTGCCTCCGTGCATACACTTTTCACGCGAGACAAGTTGTCACATGGGTTTGTGGCATGCTTTACCAGCTCGTTTATATATATACATATATATAATAAAATATTATATTTTTTCTAGTTTCGCCAATGATGTTTATATGTTATGACTTTGACGGGTATGACTTTATGGTTTTTTACATTACTTGAGAGCTGTTTTGGTTTGTAATATACTTAGTTTGCTCGTAATATACTGAGTTAATTCGAAAAAATATTTAAAAAGTTCCTAAACTCTGTAGTCGCAAAAAATCTTTTTGGTACATGTCTTTTTTATGTAAAAGGAACCTATTTACAAAATTTGACCTAAATCTGAGCACGGACGTTTTTGGAAGTTTCGCGAGGAATAATAAAAAAAATAACGTGTTACAGACTAAATTATTTTATAAAAGAACGCGTTCGATATTCGAGGAAAATGCTGTACAATATATCAGCGCTTCGCAACTACATTTCAACATTTTCTTCTAAATATAAGATAAATAAAGGGCATGTAGAAAGATGTACGCAGTTAAAATTCAACAGAAAAAGAATTTGCCAATCTCCAATTAAAAATTGCGGACAAGATAAGACTACTATACGATTTAAAACTCTCGGCACTAATTGGTCAATTGGCTTACTGCTTGAGTTTTACTGTTTAAATTTTTCTATGTGTGTAATGTTTTGGTTTAATACATCTTTTATTACGGTGCAAATGTATTTTTCAATGTTAATTAGAGTCAAAAATTTTGATATAATAAATATCAAAGACCTAATAATTATTTGAGTCACATAATCTAATTTACTTTAGTCTACGTCGAGTTCGGATAATTTAAATTTGTTATTTTAGAATCAGTTAAAGTTATCTATTGACATTAGGTAAGCTTCGCGCGTTTAGTCTCATGAGCGGACACCAATGTTAACTATTCTTATGCATTATCAGTTCAGTTCAGTATTTTTAACACAAATTAAAAATGTAAAAATATTACTTTTTATTATAATAACTGTTATAATCAATATTGTAATAAATCGTACAAACGAAAAGTAAAAAAAAAATTTTTTGATGTACAAAAACTTTTATAATAAATTTTACAACTAACAATAAGCTTTATTTTTTAACTTGACAATGTGGGCAAAACGTGTGTACTTTAATCTAAATATTTGATTAGGGGAGACCGGGGCTATCTGTCTACAATTTACGCTTTTTTAAAGTTTACTGAAAAACTAACAAGGATATTTGGCTGAACATTTTAAGGGGATGCTGAAGACAGGTCTGTTTTACCGATATATTTTAAGACACACTAATCTTTTGATTGATTTCATCGAATTAAAAATTTTTTGTCCAGAATTAAAGTATGGACGATAACGAAGACTGCAGACACCATTTGCGTATGAAAAACGAAAAAACATTAGAAAATTACAGTTTTATTTTCGATTCTGCGGTCGACTCATGACAACATTTGCTGCATATAACAGTTTTAGACTGTGTACGCATACAAAAACCTTACAGCAGTCACAGAAATACAATAAAGAAGAATCCTGTGCTTGCAGAAATGAGCTACGAGCTTTAGTATAAGAGAAAAGTGTATTTGAAAATTTCATATGCACATGTTACGCGTCTCCCCGAATTCAGCCAAAAACATACGGATCAGTATGACGGGTAGCTCTAGAGCAGGCGCTTTGTATGTATGTGTAAGAATCGGTGAGCACTTCTTTATCGACGCAGATCGAGTTTGCCTGCGCTCTGTATGCATGTGTAAGAATCGGTGAGCACTTCTTTATCGACGCTGATCGAGTTCGCCTGCGACTCCAGCATCCCCTTATAATGGTGTAAGCTTTCGAGTTTTCTGTAAAGAAAAAAAAAACATAATTAGAATCGTTTATCTTTTAACTTTTTAAAGAGATGAATCTTTTAAGTGGGCAAGTCGTGGAATTCTGTCTACATAATAAAACATCTTATTCACATCAATTTTTATACTTATTTATAATAATATTTATTATTAGTATATAATATTGAAAAAACTGCCTAGTTGAAAGAGTCAGAATAAGCTTCTTGTACAGACTTTTTGATAGAATTCCTGCGTGGAGCTGATTTATCTTTATTGCTTTAAACTGATTTTGAGTCCGTTTCAAAATTAATGTGGTGAGCTTCTTTTATCCCCTCAACTTTTTTAATTGTTTTTTTTTGCATTAAAGCCTTTACTTTTTCCTTAGCAGTGTATGAAATAGAAAATGCTAAATAATTTAAGACAGATTCATATATATTTATTTAACGTGTATTTTTGAAATAAAAATTTGGCGACGATTCTTGAATCGCAGGATCAAGTAGCTGTTCGCAAGTCAATTTTTTACAGTAGCGAGTGAGAGTTTGAACATTTATTTCAAACTCTAACGCCATTTTTGCGAAAAGATTCTCGCTCGATTTTTTATCTTTTAATCATCTCTAAGTATAATTTTATTAGATATATCTACCTTATCCGTCTTTCTTTTGTACTTACGCACCATTATCTATGTATAAAAGAAACAATCCGTCATTGAAGTCTGTGAACATATTATTTCATCAAAAATAAAACAGATAACCCCGACTACATTTTTCAGTCTTTAGCATGTTGCAAGTTGCGAATTTTAGATTATGCGGAATTAAGATTTAACGCTTCTCACATCTGATAACTATATATTAATTGATAATAGGTATTATAAATTTCTTGTAATTTTTGAGTTAAATTATTGTCGCACAACAAATTTTTCAATCGTCGAAAAATGTTGATAATCTCTTTCGCTTTATTTTTTGTAACGCATGTAAGGTTTGTTCGCGTCGCATGCCCCACCATGCTCCTAATCACTCCAACGCAATCCAAAAACTCATCTGCTCCAATCGCCACCTTTTATCCGTGATCCAAGTGCTCTTGGTGTTTATTGGAGTATGCGACGCGAACAAACCTAAGGTGGCGATTGGAGCAGATGAGTTTTTGGAGTGCGTTGGAGTGATTAGGAGCATGGTGGGGCATGTGACGCGAACAAACCTGTAGTGTCTGTGAAAAGCATCGCAAGAAAACAAAAGCTTCTGAATCTCTTAGAGCTTTTTTCAATTATTTGTTGGAATGGTAGAGATATCTATTTCTTAACATCTGAGATAGCAGTACTGTGGACACATAGCTCCCATAAACAGATAGCCCCGGTTTTCCTTATTGTATAAGAAAGAAAGCTAACTGACTTAACACTATTACCAAAATTTAAACAATATATCAATATTTATGTTTAGTAAAGGTTCGCATGTGTCTCTTAGATCTTCCTTTAATCGAACATTTCTATTGGTAGTCGATATGTCATATTTAGTAATACACGCTCAAGATATAATGCCGCGGATTCCAAACAATACGGCGTTGAGTTATTTTAAAACATTAAACGATATTCACCCACACGGAGCAAAACATCCATTAGACGTCCATTAGACATCCATCATGGACATTCAAAACCTCTAATGGACGTCCATGTAACATCCACAGAACTTCCACTGATACTCGAAATGTCCGCTTTTAGTACCTCCATTAGATCTCCATTGGACGTATTAATGGATCTCTTTTAGACGTTGTATGGATTGACCATAGATGTTTGGTGGAGCTTTGGTGGATAGTTGAAATATGTTAGCTGGACGTTTTATAGATTCTATATGGATATCTTGTTTATAAAACACAACAAATTTGATAATTATTTATAAATTGTATCCAACAAATTATCAAAAATTGCTTCGCAGACCCCTGCTATGTGATACCTGAGGTATCACTTCAGATGATCTGCAGCAAAGAATTATCGCAGTCAGGCCTCTCACAGGCTCGCCTCTTATACTAGTGCGTGATGTTTTTTAATTACGAGAAAGTACTGGCATGGTAGCCGCGTCGCGGCAGTACGCGTTACTACGCTCGCGGTTGCGTCGTTAGATATCCACCAAAGCTCTATGTATATAACATAATACTTTTAAAAATTCTATAAAAGTTAATAATTTTAAATTATCTAAAAATTTAAATTTACTTATAAAACTTAAATATTGATCTGTTAGAAACATTATGTATATAAATCTATTATACATCCATAATAGACGTCTAATGGATATCCATTATGGATTTGTAGAAGATATCTATGATGGAGACAGTATGGATCTCTTAGAGATCTATCTGACGTCCACCGTGAAGATACAGGTTGCATGGAGCTATGGAAGTATTGTGGACGTCTCATCATGGACGTTATGTTCCGTGTGGGATCCATATAAGCTCCAAAAAGTGTCCGTCAAAGAGTTCCATTATATGTTTATAAAAGACGTATAATGGACGTCCATATTATATCCATCCATATAACATCCAGCATAAACATCCATTGGACATCCATGCTGGATGTTATATGGATGGATGTAATATGGACGTCCATTAGACGTCCATTCGACATCCACCATGGAGGTAGATGTCTGGTGGAGCTATGGATGTTCTTTGGACGTCCATTGAAGGTTGTGTTCTGTGTGGGCACGTAAGGTGCAAGATGACATCATGTGATAATAAGGTTATTTGGAAATATTCTGCGAAAAAACACTTAGTTAGAATACATTTGAATACATGATATGTATGAAGAAGAAGAAGAACGAACATGGAGAAACGACACCTACTCACTTTGGCAATATTTCTCAAGAGGAGAAAGCTTTTGGGCAAGATGTGAATTTTGTGGCAGTTCAGTTTTTGTATATAGAAGATATCATTTAGAGATCCACTTGAATAATTGTAATAAAAATGCATTAGCTAAAATACAAGAAGACGTTACTTGTAGTTGGCTGTCGCAATATTTCACATTTACAGACCATTATGCATATTGCAAGATTTGCAAGTCGCGAAATTACAACCGTTTCAGAATATTTGAAGGAAGAGATGTCTTAGAATCTCATGTGAAACATCATTATGAAGGCGGAATGATATAACAATTTGTATATGAAACAAATTATGTACTTGGCGCCTTTTTTTACCTTTTTGATACATATATAGAGGGTGTTCCAGGTCAGGTCAATAAAATTACAGGGTCTTATAGGAAACTGAATTTGGAGCAAAAAAGTTCCTATAAACATAGGTCCAGAAACGCTTCGCGCAGAGTTCGTCGAAGGACGAACGAACGACGCGCAAAGAGCAAAAAAAGGACAATGAGAAGGTTGCTCGTCAAAGGAATAAGTATTCTATGGCCCAGGCATCAACGATGCTGCGTAAGATTTAAAAAATTCATTCAAAAATTTATCCACAGCATGCAGCTATTGTTTCTCGAAACAGTGTTTTGAAAATCAGTACCAGAAGTATCTCGGAGACTATAGTAAACCGATTTGCATGAAATTTTTTACAGCTACTCTCAGTACACAATAGTACTAAAAAATTCGAACTGGTAATAAAATAAATAAATAACTAATGGTTATAAAATTTGATCTGATGATTAGTAGACAAAAGCCTCTGATTAGACACTTATGATAAACATTTGTGCCAAATATGAAGTTAATCGAATAACGTTCTCAACTTATTGTTAAAGTTTTAAAAAATGTTATTCTAAAAAATGGACACAATAATGTTAATGCTCACTATAAAATATAATTTTTTTATATCAAGATATTGTGCATATCAAATGTACTTAACAAACATATAATAAAAAATTCATACTTCTATTAACTTATAACTTTTTACAATTTGACCCAAATTTTTCCTAATTTTTACTTCTGTCAGAGTCCTGTAACTCATCCTTAATAGTGTGAAATATTGCATTGGTTGCATCGCGTTGGTTCTATGAATGTTGATTGAAATAAACAATAAATGACATTTTGAATAATCGCTCAATCTTCCGTGAGCCATTTATACAATAATATATTCAAAAAATGAATTATATATGGTAAACTGAACTTTTAATAAAAATATTTTTTTAAATAATGAACTAAGTATAGGCTCTACTGAGTAATTTTTTAATTTTTATATTGTAGTAGCTCATATTTAAGAATAAGCATGGCTACCAGTGTTAAAATTTTTTTGAAATGGTAGCTCTGATATACTTTACATTACATGCATTGAACCATGTACTAAACTAGAATCTGAACTCGACTCACTCTACTGACTCTACTCGAGAAGAAAACGGGACGAGCGGAAGGGAGAATTGCGGCCAACCCCTTCTCTTTTGTTGGACTGCGTTCAGAAATTCAACCTATAGCATTAGGGGCTGCGCACAATAAAAGTAATAGAGAACAGGGAACAGGGAATATGGAACAGTTCAATACTATAACATATATTATTCATTAACACAAAATAGACAAACGAAGGAATAGCGCTAACAGTGATGAAATTTTATTCTATATTCTGCATCCCATGTGCACAAAATGCATATGTTAATATTAAACTGTTCCTTATTCTTTGTTCTCTACAGTCACAGTATAAGTATAATACACATTAGAAAGACTGAACTTTTTTAGTAGTAATAAATTTTATCCTACCAGAAATATGGCGGTCTATATGTATGATTGTATGATAAAAAAAAAGATACTTCTCTCTTTTTCTCTTTTAAGCGTTCGTACATCCTGGAAGATGGCGGCGAGTCACGTGACCTGGGACCTACTATATCAAAGGTATTGACGCTCAGTGTCACTACTGTATGTACTTATACTAGCGTTTAGGAATTGCGCCGAGGCGCACTTAGGTAACTCTAATGTTATAGTGTACGTAATTATAGCTTAGAGTTACCCAGGTTGAATTTCTTAACGCAGCCCTGTGTTAAAGGCCTGTGTCCACGATGCTAGAACTTGGTCCAAGTTCTCGGACCGAGGAAAAGTTATTGAAACTTGGATCGTAAACACACTGAACTTGGATGCAAAACTCGTGTGTCCACGATCCAAGTTTCATGCCCGTTCTAGACTGGAGGATGATCCTACTCTCGGCTCATCCTCCTTTCTATAGTGTACGTGACATAAACTATACATAAACTATAGATTTTTGTCCGTCTACACTAGAGCCGAGAGTAGGATCATCCTCCAGTCTAGAATGGGCATCAGTAATTTTTCCTCGGTCCGAGAACTTGAACCAAGTTCTAGCATCGTAGACACAGGATGCCTAGGTGTGCCTAGGCGTAATTCGTAAACCCCTGCTGTACTTCGATCACGACAACAATTGAATACTATTGACCAATCAAAAGTCTGCTAAACAGAGAGAGAACGGTCGCAAATCAATCCGTCTTTTTCTTCTCGTGGCCCGAGCGCTAGCATGGGAATTTACATTCCAATATATGTATATTATAGTTTTATGGCTTAGTTTACACCGTAGAAACTCTTGATATCAAGCTGGTGCGGACTAAACGTTAGATACGTTTCTGTTTACATCGACCGTATTAAATCATATTAGCGACTTTTTCAAGACATTATTCAATTTCGATTTCGTGTACAGTGATTTCAACTTGTACGTATCAAGCCAATCAGACAGCACATTAAGAATGTATTTGATACGCGTATCAGCTTACAATTAGTCTGATACATGCTGTTCTTGAGTATCGTACCATTCTAATATGCCGTCGTTTACAACAATCGTATCAATGGATTTAGTCGGAATATAATACTTGGTACGTGTATCAAATGCTCGGTGCAAACAAGATCACTGCTTACACGCTGAAACTTAAGACGGTAATCATACATGTGTATGCTGGATATTCACTTGTCTACCTATGCATATCGAGTTTTTATTCGCATATTCGATTTCATGTAAAAATTTTAAAACAAAAAAAATCACTAACAAGAATTCATGGCAAGATCAAGAGACTGATAATTGCAATCATATCCAAAATCAAACTACACACAGGTCCAGGAGTTTTAATTTTAACACATATCTAGTGCAACACTTTATTTCAAAGTATTTAACCTTTTCGCTATGGTGGCGTTGGCCAAATAGCGATTATGAGGTACGGTGGCGCGATAGCCGGCCAGCGTTGGCCTTGGAGCGAAGAAGTGCTATGACTCCACTGTTTTTTAACTTATTGCATTAAAAAAATAATTTTCCAAGCATAAAAGTAAAACGGGATTTACACAAGTACAAAATTATAATTTATCATTATTTTAAACCTCGTATTTAATACGCTACAAGTGAAGTTAGTACCAATACGGCTGAGCCGGCTACAGCCGGCACTAGTATCTACGAATGTCACATAGACGCCGCCTATAGACAGCGTTAGGAGCGAAAAGGTTAATGCTTGTGGGAAATGAAGATGACTTTTAGAAAAAATGCCGATCGAGCAGATAGGTTGTGCTTAAAACAACATTTATACAAAATGCAAATATTGTGAAGTACTCAATGTACGTTGTTCTATAGAATAGATTTTTAAATTAAAGTGATAAATAAATATGAACAACTTTGGTAGGTTTCACAAAAACTTACATTGGAAATATATAATGACTAACACCAGCATACACCAATTTCTAAATAATATGATGTTAGTCTCCATCCTCGTTATTAGTCTTATATACTGGAAGTGTATAAACAACTGCCAGACCATTTTGGATATTGAACTTTGTATACAGATGTCCGGATATACAAGTCACACTTATGACTCGAATCTCCGTGTACTTAAAAGATATATTGGTCATGAACATAAGCATTGTAATTTTACCCTTTGAATTGTTCCATACTTTCGAATTTATCACACAGAAAAACAATTTAAATAAGTTAATATTTTTTCTTTATGCATTTTTTCCTTTTACTTCTCCTCTTACCTCAAATATTAATATAAAATAAAACGTTAGTTGCTGTGTATTTGATTAAACAATTTTGATTTTTAGTCATATTTGTAGTTAAGTTATAAAAATTTACCAAACTTGACAAACTTGCGGTTCAAGTTAATCCCGAAACGTCTGCCCAATCAGCAAAAAAATGTTTTTAAAAATATTTTTAAAAACATTTGGAAAACATTTTTGAAAACATTTTTAAAAATGTTAAAAATCATGGGTTAACACACCTTTTTTTCATTGAAAAAATATTTATTTTAACATTTAAAAAAACATTTTTTTAATGTTTGAAAAATGTTTATTTTAACGTTTAAAAAGATATTTTTTTAGTGTTTAAAAACGTTTATTTTAACGACAAAAAAATTATTTATTTTGAAATTTTATTATTATTTTTTAACTTTGTTTCTTAAGATGCAGATGCAGTCTACTATGATTATAAATATTTTCTCGTATCTGAAAAATCTGAAAAAAACACTTACCTTGGTGGGATTCGAACTCGAGACCTCTGGATCGTGAGCCAACTGCCTTACGTGGTAGACTACTTCTTAATTTAATGAATTAAGTGTTATACATATATAGACTACATATGTTATAACCAGCGCAAATATATAATTTTTTACAAATCATCTTAAGAAACAAATTCAGTTTAAAACGAGTAATAAAATTTTGAATTGGATATGTGATATAATATATTTCTTAATGTCCGGTGAATGTCAGAAACCAGTGCCGGCTTATTACGAAATTCACCCGGTATGTCAAATAAATGTTAAGTAAATGTTTTTTCAAATCATTATTGCAAATAAATGAGTAATGTAAAATAATTATTAAATTAATGTCGAATAAATATTAAATAAATAATTACCTTAATTTTTTACTCTTTTACAAGATTTACCATTTTTTACTTATTTGCAAGAAAGTAATTTTACAACGTTAATATTTTACATAATTTTGTTTCTAATTGCACCCGCTTTTTAAATGTAGACCAAGCACTTCAATTACAACGGGTTTTGATACAAATCCTACTGCAGAATGTCAAAGTCAGAAAACGATTGATTTGGATCCTCAAACATGTGAACAATCGAAAAAAGAAACAAGGGCACGTATTGGGTAACTATTTGTTTTGTTTATATCATACAATATAATGATATCTTACTCTTGAAATACTTACTCTTCTGCAAAAAAATAACTTATAACGTTAATATTTTATATGATTTTATTTCTAATTGCAACACATTTCTATGCAGACCAAACACCTCAATTTCAGTGGGTATTGATACGAATCCTGCTGCAGAATGTCAAATTCAAGAATCACCTGGTTTGCCCGTTCAATTATTTGGACAAACGAGAAAAGAAATAAACGTATTTGATAAGTAATTATTTGTTTTGCTTATAACTTATATCACACAATGTAATGGTATCCAAATAGTTAAATATTAACTTTTCTGCACAAATATAACTTACAATTGTGACATATTTAATAATTACTTCTTCTTATTTACTTTTAATCACAACACATTCCTACACAGACCAAGCACTTCAAGTTCAACGGATTATAGTATGGATCTTACTGCAGAACGTCAAAGTGGAGAACTATCTGGTTTGCCAGTTCAATCACTTAAAGAAATGGCAGAAGAAACAGGCGCACTTGATAAGTAATTATTTGTTTTACTTATATCATACAGTATAGTAATATCTTGATATTTAAATATTTACTCTTTTGCAAAGTAATTATTTACAACGTTAATGTTTTAAATAATTTTCATTTAAATATTTTCTATTTCTATTTGCACCGTGTGCAATGCAGACCAAGCACTTCAAGTTTAGCGGATTATAGTGTGGATCCTTCTGCAGAACGTCAAAGTCAAGATACATATAGTTTGCCCGTTCAATCATTTAAAGAAACGGCAAAAGAAACAGGCGAACTTAATGAGTAATTATTCGTTTTGCTTATGTCATACAATACAATAATATATTAATATTTAAATATTTAATCTTTTTCAAAATAATGATTTACAACGTTAATATTTTAAATAATTCCGTTTCTAATTACTCCGTATTTCAATGCAGACCAAGCACTTCAATTATAATGGGTACTGATACGAATCCTGCTGCAGAATGTCAAATTCAAGAATCACCTGATCTGCCCGTTCAATTATTTGGACAAACGAAAAAAGAAATAAGCGCATTTAATAAGTAATTATTTGTTTTGCTTATAACTTATATCACACAATGTAATGGTACCCAACTAGTTAAATATTAACTTTTCTGCACAAATATAACTTGCAACTATGACATATTTAATAATTACTTCCTTTTATTTACTTTTAATCACAACACATTCCTACACAGACCAAGCACTTCAAGTTCAGCGGATTATAGTATGGATCCTACTGCAGAACGTCAAAGTCAGGAAACGATTGATTTGGATCCTCACACATGTAAACAATCGAAAAAAGAAACAAGGGCACGTATTGGGTAACTATTTGTTTTGTTTATATCATACAATATAATGATATCTTACTCTTCTGCAAAGAAATAATTTAATATTTTATAAATTTAAATTTTTTATTTAAATAATATTAATACTTTAAATAGTTCCATTTTTAATTGCACCGTATTTCAATGCAAACCAAACACTTCAAGTTCAACAGGTTACCATACGAATCCTTCAGCAGAATGTTAAAATACTGCAGAACAATGTACCTTTGCTTCTGTATTGTCCGCGTTTTTTTATTTGCAAATTATTATATCAAAGGTTTTATATTTTCAAGGTTTCCATATAATTGTAAAAAAAGAAGTGATATATATCCGTACAAAATATACTTTTTTTGAAAAAAGATAATAAAATGCACCAGGAATACGTGCATTATACACAAACTTTATTTTAAAAAATTTTGACTAAATTTGGTTTTATAGTTACATATTTTTTACTACGAAAATAATGATATCAAAAGGTACACAATCTGTATTGTTTGCTTATTATTTAGATTCAACACACACAAAAAACATTTGGAGCCAAGTGTTTCTTATCATATTTATTTGGCGCAAACCTTCTGATATTATTGTTTTTGTAGCAAAAAAGTACAAATGGCATTATAAGACCAAATTAGATCAAAATTTTCTCTCTTTGATAAAGATGTTGTATGGAAAACGTATACTTGGCGCGTTTTTTATCTTTCTTGGAAAAAGGTAAGTTTGGAAATCTATATGCGAGATCAGGTAATTAGGTAAATTCAAACTATATAAACAAACATCCTAATAAATAAACTATGTCTTTTTTTTACTTTTATAAGAAATTCTACGAACGCTTGCTGAGGCAATCTGTACCATACTGCACTGTACCATATTTAATACACTGGGCAACAAAATTATCGCAACAGAAATTTACTTCAAAAATTTGCCCAACTTCAAATAAGCATAACTCCGCCAAAAATTGTCATATCTGAAAGATTTTATATTTTATTTTAAAGGGTGAAGTCTGTACTTTAAGGAACCATTGTTAGATTTTGAATTTAGCCTCCCCCGCCGTTCTTCCAAAAGTAAGGGCGTGTTACGTATCTAAAAAATTGCATACTTTGACACATTCTACGGAGTAGAATGAATTTTTTTCGTAACTATCATGGCAACCATCGTAAAATATGGACTTTTCCCTGCAAATTGAAAAAAAATTAAGTTTGTACGATTTTTTTTTCGCCGAGTTATGGCTTATCAAAATTACCTATGCATTTTTGTGCATTCAATTACCGCCAACATTAGTATTACCCGATGAACAGTACGGGGAGGTTATTGGTCGAATTTTGCCTATCGTGTATGTGTATGTGTGTGTTAGCAGAGATTTGCGCAAACTAATTTTTATTTAAACGAGGCATTATTGTTACGATTTTGTCTTTTGTTTTCCGAATGAGCAATACAATACAGTGACTGCAATATTGTGAAGTTACTTACAGAAGTGATGTACTGTGAAGTTACTTACTTCAGTATTATAAAACTTCAGTATTGCAGTCACTATATTAGTGTATTGTTCATTCGGAGAACAAAAGACAAAATCGTAACAGTGCCTCGTTTAAATAAAAATTAGTTTGCGCAAATCTCTGCTAACACACACACACACACACACACACACACACACACACACACACACACACACACACACACACACACACACACACACACACACACACACACACACACACACACACACACACACACACACACACACACACACACACACACACACACACACACACACGCACACGCACACACACACACACCGCGCCTCGTACGCACGCACGCACGCACGCACGCACGCACACACACACGATAGGCAAAATCCGACCAATAACCTCCCCGTAGTGTTCATCGGGTAATACTAATGTTGGCGGTAATTGAATGCACAAAAATGCATAGGTAACTTTGATAAGCCATAACTCGGCGAAAAAAATCGTACGGACTTAATTTTTTTTATTTGCAGGGAAAAGTCCATATTTTACGATGGTTGTGACTTTTTCATCAAATCTCTGAGGAGTTTATCCACTGCTGTTAAAGCATGTCCGACAGTCATGCTCACCTCATCCCATATGATGGGATGAGTTTGGCAGAGATCAGTTCTCGTGCAGCTTTCGAGTTTCCTCTGATAGAATATTAGATTTAGCACTATCATTAATTGGAATGGAAAGTTTGAACAGGGAGTGATATGTTCTTCCTCCCTTTAGAAGTGTGGCAGCAATGCCAGTTGAGACACATGGTAGAACTTCCTCGTTTTTTCCTCGGATAACACTCAGAAATGTGTTAAACAGATAGGTTTTACCACTACCTGCAAACCCATTTATACAAAATAGCCGCTGTGGTTCATTCTCATTGTCAATTCCTCGCATGACCAAATCGTACATGTGCTTTTGCTCAGCATTTAGTGTCGATAACAAATAGTCACCACGTCTTTTTTTCTCATCGACATTATACTTTCTTACGTAAATAATCACTGGATTTGGATTTGGCAATTGAAAATTTTCACAATTACTTCCATTATTCCTCAGAATTTCTTGTATATGATTCAAAGCCATATTTTCAAGATTGACAACATTGCTGTGTACAAAGTCCTCAATCATGAATTCTTTGTATCTATCCCAAAGAGTTGGTACATCTGTTGGATTTCCAAAGATACAAATGTAGGAAAATAGCTCTCGAAGCTGTGCAGGCATATGGGTTCCTGTCGCTTCCTCAATTGTTTTGGCCAACAGATCATCTGATTCTACCAAATTCTTTGCAATTGCCGCATCCTTGAACGTCTCATAAAGAACGCCGTTGACAGTTCTGAGATCCTAAAAACATTTAGCTCCAGCCACGTGAAGGAGAAGAAGACGGAGATAAAATCTCTTATTGTCTTTGATACTTACTGTGTAAAGCCTTTTAATTACTTTGTTAACATCTTTTTTGCGTGGCTTCCTCTTAGCTTCTTTCTTTTCATAAATGTATTAAGAAGGAATATCTGTATAAAGAAAATGCACTGCATTTATATTTTCATGGTTCCCATATAATTGTAAAAAAGGAGTGATATCCGTACAAAACATACCTTTTTTGAAAAAAAATAATAAAATGCACCAGGAATACGTGCTTTATACACAAACTTTATTTTAAAAAATTTTGACTAAATTTGGTCTTATAGTTACATATTTTTTACTACGAAAATAATGATATCAAAAGGTACACAATCTGTATTGTTTGCTTATTATTTAGATTCAACACACACAAAAAACATTTGGAGCCAAGTGTTTCTTATCATATTTATTTGGCGCAAATCTTCTGATGTTATTGTTTTTGTAGCAAAAAAATATAAATGGCATTATAAGATCAAATTAAATCAAAATTTTCTTTCTTTGATAAAGGTGTTATATGGAGCACATATACGTGGCGCGTTTTTTATCTTTCTTGGAAAAAGGTAAGTTTGGAAATCTATATGCGAGATCAGGTAATTAGGTAAATTCAAACTACATATCCGTATAAACGTACATCCTAATAAATAAACTATGTCTCTTTTTTACCTTTGTGAGAAATTCTGCGAACGCTTGCTGAGACAATCACTGTATCATATTTAATATTAAACAATATGTATTACAGAACGGTTATGACATCGAGAAAAAAAGTACGTTGGAGCACGTTGTGGAATTATTTCGAAGAACTGAATTTTTTGCTGGTGAAGTGCACGACCTGTAAAAAAAAAATTAAGGTATCTCATCAACAACATCGCACAAAAAGAATGAGAGAACATTTATTATATAAACATAGAATATCTCTCGATGATGATGCTCTCACACTACCTGACGACTTGAAGAAATATTACTCAGAGTTACCGGGATATAAGGCAAAATGTAATGATTGCAGCAAAATATTTACTTTCTTAACAAATACAGCCTATTTACGAGTACATTTAAGAAGGAGACATTCCATAAAAATCCAGAGTCAAAATAAGTAAGTCCACGTTCAAAAAATTATTAAAATATTAAAGATTATAAAATAAATGTAACGCTAAAACAATCAATAACTAAAGAAAGTTGAGCGAATAATAGTTTTTGTCAGGGCATCCATATAATATTTATTTGCAATTTTGATCATAAATGTGCACGTACATTAGGTACGTTTTTTATCCTTCTAATTGAAAAAGATATGTTTCAAGATCTGTATGCGATCTGGTGATTATGAAAATTTGTACTATATATTCGTATAAACATACATTCTAATAAGTGAACCATGCCTCTTTTCGACCTTTTTGAGATATTCTACAAACGTTTGTTGAGCCAATCACTGTACCACATTTAATATCAGACAGTCTGTATTACAGAAAGGTTACGGCACCGAGAAGTAAACGCAGCAAGTTGTGGAATTATTTCGAGGAATTGAAACCTTCGCTGGTGAAGTGCAAGACCTGTAAAAAAGACATTAAGATACTTTTTCTAAAACATCGCATAAAAATAATGAGAGAACACTTATTATATAAACATAGAATATCTCTCGATGATGATGCTTTCACACTACCTGACGACTTGAAGAAATATTACTCGGAGTTACCGGGATATAAGGCAAAATGTAATGATTGCAGCAAAATATTTACTTTCCTAACAAGGACGGATTATTTACGAAAACATTTAAGAGGGAGACATTCCATGAAAATCCAGAGTCAAAATAAGTAAGTACACATTCAAAAAATTATTCAAATACTAAAGATTATAAAATAAATGTAACGCTAAAACAATAAATAACTAAAGAAAATTGAGCGAATAATAGTTTTTGTCAGGGCATCCATATAATATTTATTTGCAATTTTGATTAAATGTGCACGCATTTGATACGTTTTTTATCCTTCTAATTGAAAAAGATATGTTTCAAGATCTGTACGCGATCTGGTAATTATGAAAATTTTAACTATATATCCGCATAAACATACATCCTAATAAGTGGACCATGCCTCTTTATGACCTTTGTGAGCTATTCTACAACGCTTGTTGAGCCAATCACTGTACCATCCCTGGTAACCATCTTCGATAGAAAACGATAAAAAAATTTCTTATCGTTTTTAATACGGTTAGTGAATCGTTTATTTACGGTACTCTATCAGAAACTCACGTTACAAAATACTTAGGATCTTATCGTAAATGTCTTATTAGCTACACATCAGTTTTTATCGTTTTTGATACGGTTAGTGAATCGTTTATTTACAGTACTCTATCAGAAACTCACGTTACAAAATATTTAGGATCCTATCGTAAATGTCTTATCAGCTGCACATCAGTTTCTATCGTTTTTAATATGGTTAATGAATTGTTTGAATCGGTTTTAGTCAATCCATTTCAATCGTTACGAATCGTGAATTAAGGAAACAGATTCATATCGATTCATTTCTTTTAATCGGTTTTTATCGTTTTGAAGAATACCGGGAACGGGGCAACTAGCGTCAGGAGTCGGAGGCAGCCGGGCTCGGTTTTCGGTGTCCGAAACGGCTACCGCCAGGAGGTCCTTATATGAAGAGATCCCTCTAGTTACGATACTGGATTTCTCTGCTTTTTGTTTCGCAGGCGGTCTGCTTATATATTATGACTGGATGTATTTTAAATACGAGAAGCGTTTTTCATCATGCGCGGTTTAGCGGCATTGTCGCGAACTAATCGCCGATTTGGTTGATGCGGATTCAATTTATATCATTGATATACGATAGAAAACAAACCGATTTGTTGCCGTAAAGAAGATGATAAGTTGTATGTCGGAAAATCCTGATAAGAAACGATAGATATATCGGTTCGGTTAAGTTGTATAAATATCGACGAGATGTCTATCGTTTTAACTTTATACAAACATATACAAAGTAGAAGGTTTTCAAACGATTCAATTTATATCATTGATATACGATAGAAAACGAACCGATTTGCTGCCGTAAAGAAGATGATAAGTTGTATGTCAGAAAATCCTGATAAGAAACGATAGATGTATCGGTTCGGTTAAGTCATATAAATATCGATAAGATGTCTATCATTTTATTCTTATATATCCGTATTAATGCATACGGTAAAATTATTACCATAAATAACGATACATATTATATCGTGTATATACGATTGATTCAGACAGGCAATAATTGTACATATAGAAGACGATTCATAACTATAAAATTGGTATAGTTATTTTCTTATTCAAACCTAAAACGATAGAAACCGATTCAATTCGATTAATGTTTTATCTGTCTTCTAAATATGCAACGATAGAACCGATAAGATACTATTAAAAACGATACAGATATAGCCGTTTTTAATCGTTTTCTATCGGAGATGGTTACCAGGGATATTTAATATCAGACAGTCTGTATTACAGGAGGGTTACAATAACACCGAAACGCAGCAAGTTGTGGAGTTATTTCGAGGAATTGAAATCTTCGCTGGTGAAGTGCACGATCTGTAAAAAAGAAATTAAAGTACTAACAAACCGCATAGGAATAATGAAAGTACACTTATTAAAAAAACATAGAATATCTTTCGATAATGATGCTCTCACACTACCTGACGACTTGAAGAAATATTACTCGAAGTTACCGGGATATAAGGCAAAATGTAATGATTGCGGTAAAACAATGCCTTTCTTAACAAATATTACACGTTTACGAAAACATTTAAGAATACATTCCACAAGAATCCAGATTCGAGATGAGTAAGTACACAATCAAAAATTATTTTAATACTAAAGATTATGAAATAAATGTAATAACAAGACAATCAATAACTAAAGAAAATTCTGCGAGTAAATTTTTTGTCAGAGCATCCTTATAATACTTATTTGCAATTCTGACCATAAATGTGCCTCTCAAATCATAATAATAATAATTTTTTAATTATTTTGCAAATATAAATTAAATAAATATGAATCGCTTATTTTCACGTTCCTTCGTGCATCATAAATAAAGACAATCTAGATATTTAGATTAGATATTTATTTACATTAAATATTTATTTGTTTGACATTAGTATTGCTGAAATTTGAGGTAGATATATAAAATGTACGATTTATATACATTGTTCTTATAGATATTTAAATTAAATAGTTCTATATTATCTAATCTATATATATAAGTACCGTCTTCTGTCTGTCTGACTGCGAACTACTTGTTATTTTCCGAGAAATTGAAAAAATTTTGTAACCGGTTTCCAAAAAGATCGGTAACGAAAAATTATATACTTTATAGCACTCCCCGGAAAATTCTACCCTTACTTTATATACAATTCTTTGAAATTCGGTCTATTAACGAATAAGTAGTTCGCGGTCAGACAGATAGACATATACAGATGTCAGGTATGTACTTATAATAATAGAACATTTTTTAAAACAAAAATCGGTAACAAAAAATTATACACTTTATGGCAATCTCCGGGAAATTCTACCCCTACTTCATATACGCTTCCCGCGGGCTCAAAATCTAGTATTTAATAAAATCTGTATAAGACAACTGTCAAATTTGCCATCTACTGATTACGTAGATGAATAATAATTAATAAAAGTTTCTGTTAGTCAACAATTAACCGCTCTTTATAGTATTTGAATATACGTTGTAGGTCTACAAATGTCAGCATCATAGTGATATTTATTACTTGTCATCTTTGAGTTATTATTGTACATGTATATAGCACCAACCAAATTTATTCTGGCAGATTCTACAGTTTTCCCTGAGAACTGAGAACATTCCATCACTTTCGACCGTTTTAATTGATGACAGTATCCGTCTCCGTTTAAACGCGTAAGGGAGACCGGGGCTATTCGTGACACATTTTTGTTTTGAATTTTTTTCTTGCTTCGTATAAATGCTTAAAATTTTTTATTAGTGCGATGTAATCGTCCATCCTTCTAGTTAAAAAAAAAAAAAAAAAAATAGGTTTATCTCTCACGAGTCTCGAAATATATTAAGAAATGTATCGCTATGTCATGTGTCACAAATTGCCCCGGGGCCGGGGTAATTCGTGACAGGCCACGGGGCAATTCGTGACACTTTCTCTGGTTGAACAAACTATATGGATTTCTTTCGTTTTTGTAATTTTTATCTGCTTTATATTTTGAAAAATCCTTTATTTGTTAGAGTTTACATATTATATACTGACCTATAAAAAATTATATGGAAAAAAGTAGGTAACATTCAATTACGGGGAACTTTTCGAGGGCGTCCACGGCCTCTGCGAACTGGTTCTTTCTTTGAATTCGTGGTGTTTTTGGGAGCGTTTTTTGTTGCTTTGCCTTTTTTTCTTTTATCAATAAAGCAATTTCTGCGGGGTCAGTCACGTTAGATTAGGCAGACACTAACCGTGTCACGAAATGCCCTGATGTGGTTTTTCCTCATTCATGATCTGTCACTTACAAATAAAAAAAAATAGCTAAAATCTACTTATGCATGATGCTTAGTGAAGTCGAGTGACTAAATACAACTTACCGTTTCGGATCTCTTATTATTATATTCGGCGAGAAAACAAATTTTCGAGATTTGGAAAAATTCTCCCCTACTCATATTAAGACAGCTTCTATTTTAAATTATGTATATTATAAAAAACGTTTCTTTCAAGCGACGTATATGAGCAATAAATAAGTAAAATACGACGGATATAGTATACAATTAAATTATGGAAAACGTTATTATAACGTCCAGCAAAATATCATAAGTTTAATTAAGGAGATACGCCATTTTACAATCAAGACAAGATTTGGTAGTTTAATAAAATTATTTGTGTAAATTTATATGTTCCAGTAAAAAATTGTTCATATAAAAACATATTTAAATATATCTAATTATATGTTTTATACTGGTTACCGGAGTTTCTCCCGGGCGTCTTTTTTTTTAAACTACTTTATTTGTGTTATTACATTTGTGTTCTAGCTAATCTTATCCACCAATTCATGATTCGACGATGTATGATTCATAAACACATATTTTCAATAACTTTTTGCATCACTCATGAGGTACTATATATTATATTAACGTGTTTTTTTAGTGATAGCCCCAGTATTTTAAATTCTTTAAAAGAGTCATACTTAATAACTTTTTCTGTTCAGATTTTCCTAATCAATCAAATTTTAAACAATTATATATGAAATAAAGGTAGAAAAGACTGAAGAATATAATAGAATTATAGATAGCCCGATGTCTCAAAATTGGCGGAAGTTAGAGCAACCACGGACATTTATCAAAAAATTCAAAAATTTATAAAGAAAAAACTCTTTTACCGATTCTCGCCATATTCAATAACAACCTTCCTTAAATAATACTCTATCCATCAAATAACTCATACATTTTTAAGGCAGAAATCGGTATCCCCTTCAACGATTCTCGCCAAATTCAAAACAACCTTTTTTTAATGATTTTTTATATAAAATGACATGTATAACTTATACAATTTTTAGGCAAAAATCGGCAACCTTTTCACTGATTCTCGTCAAATTCAATATTATTTATTACTACTTGTAATGATACTCTATCCATAAAAAAATTTAACTTAATATCTCAAAATTTGCGGAAATTTAAAGCAATCACGTAGATTTTTTTAGACAGAAAGCGGTAATTCCTTTATTATTAACAATTTTTTGAATTTTGTTATATTCCTCAGTTTTTCCTACCCTTATAACGTTCAAACATACACCACCCGTAAAAATTTTATATATTAGTATAGATTATATAAAATTTTATATGGTATATGTTCACATATGTTTTTTTCTCTTGTATAATCTCTGCAATTTGTATGTACAAGAAGAATTATAAGAAAAAGAATTAGAAAATAATTAAAAGGATGGATGAACTTCCGAAAACCTCCGACGCCCAATTTACGCACTATTTGGTGGAAATGTTTCAAATGGCCTCCAAATAAATACCCTTAAATGGATTTTCACCGAGAAAAATAAAGGCATAAAATGTTCAAATAAAGTATGTAATCAAACACAATTTAAATCCTTTTCAAAATTAATTTCTGATATTAAAGACGTATATTCTGGGGTTGAAGACATAATAAATCTATTAAAAATTAAAATTTTAACCATTTTTTTATTTTTATTTAATTATTTTTTAATTTTTATAAAATTATGAAATAGTATGTGATAGACTCATTACAACTTTCCACTCGAAACGAGGTCCACTCCATATCGCCCACTACAAGGGTGCCACATGGATTTACAACTTTCCACTCGTACAAAGTTCTTGCATTTACTTTGCAAGGTATACTATATGCGTCTAGTTCAATGGTAGTAGAGTCCCCTACAGGGGGGCGGAACCTACTGCATCCACGCATGCACTTTTCCACCCACACAACAATTGGTTATCTTTTTTCTAATATTATTCTCAATTCACAGAATCAGATATAATTTATTTTTATTACAAAAACATGAAGACGTTAATTTTGTCGAAAAATTAAATTTTTTTCTCAGAAACTAAGCATTTTTGCGGAACTTAACACTGTATATAGGTTTTGACTACGTTTAGTGAGTACTACATACCTGTAAAATTTTATCAAAATCGGGAAGTATTCGGAAGTTTATTCAAAAGGATAATTTTTGCATTGTTTTTTATTGTTCTTGCATTGTTCATTTATTTGCTATATATAACACAAGTCAACATGAATTTTGCGTTTAAAATTAGGATATGCAATTACGATAGGTTTGTCGACAGTCATCCGAAAAAAATTTATATTTCATAAAAAAGTTTGCTTTTGTAGCCAGGAGAACGTTTGTACAATATTTTAAAAAATCTATGATTTTAATTTTTATCTGTTAAAAAACCAAAACAAATATATTTGTATATTATTTTTGTTAACTTTAACTATTATATTAGCTTACAAAATAATGGAAAAAAGTTCAAAAGTGAACCCTGTTACTCTTTCTTTCATGTACGTGAGTACTTTCTCTTATTAAACTCCAAATATAGTCTCCCATCATATTTTCATTATATTGGCCTTGATAACGGCGTTCGAAGTCCATAACGTCTTGATGAAAACGTTCTCCTTGTTTTTCTGAGTACGCTCCTATGTTGTTTTTAAATTTATCTAAATGAGCATGTAGCATATGCACTTTTAAAGACATCCTACAACCCATGGCTTTAAAGTTTTTTAACATATTTTCAACTAATTCTTGGTAATTTTTGGCTTTGTTATTTCTTAAAAATCCAAAGACTACTGCTTTTAAGAAATTTTTTTCCAAAATTGTTAGAAGCGAAGGTTAAAGCTGGAATTTTTGTTGGTCCACAAATTAAAAAAATTTTTAACAGTAAAAAGTTTCCAAAATTGCTTACTAGTGCTAAAAAAAAAAGGTTGGCATAGTTTCAAAGTAGTAATCTTTAGATTTTTAGGAAATAATAAAGCCAAAAATTACCAAAAATTAGTTGAAAATATGTTAAAAAACTTTAAGGCCATGGGTTGCAGGATGTCACTGAAAGTGCATATACTACATGCTCATTTAGATAAATTTAAAAATAATATGGAAGCGTACTCAGAAGAACAAGGAGAACGTTTTCATCAAGACGTTATGGATTTCGAACGCCGTTATCAAGGCCAATACAATGAAAATATAATGGGAGACTATATTTGGGGTTTAATAAGAGAAAGTACTCACGTACATGAAAAAAAGAGTAACAAGGTTCACTTTTGACCTTTTTTCCATTATTTTGTGAGCTAATATAATAGTTAAAGTTAATAAAAATAATATACAAATATATTTGTTTTGGTTTTTTAACAGATAAAAATTAAAATCATAGATTTTTTAAAATATCGTACAAACGTTCTCCTGGCTACAAAAGCAAACTTTTTTATGAAATATAAATTTTTTTCGGATGACTGTCGACAAACCTATCGTAATTGCATACCCTAATTTCAAACGCAAAATTCATGTTGATTTGTGTAATTATATATAAATGTAATAATTGTATATAAAATACAATTATATATAATTATACATGAGCAAATTTTTCACATTTGCTTAGACTTTATTTTTTTGTAAAAAAACAATGCAAAAATTATCCTTTTAATTATTTTCTAATTTTTTTTTATTATTTTTTTGTACATACAAACAGAAATTATACAAGGGAAAAAAACATTAGTATAGACATATTTTATATAATATTTTATACAGGGAAAACCTGGGCAGCGCGGATGGTTTAGCAAGAAGAAAGATACAGTTAAAGATTGGAAACTTTTTTATTCTAATAATCCTCCCAAAATAATCATTAAAAAAAAGTTAAACATTTAAACCTTTTTGCAATCAAAAATTAAAGTAAAAGAAACTGTCCGCTTTGCCCGACACTTCTGGGTAAAACGGATGGGTCACTGGAACTGGTCTCCGTTTATTTCACTTGGTCTGTTTTACATTTGTATTAAAAAATCATCTTAAAACAGAAAAAAAACAGCAGTCACAATATGGCCTGTATTCATAATCCATTCTTATTTCAAGACTCTTTTAAGTATAATGTCTTAAGATGCTAATACGGCTCTGTGATTGTTTTATGGACACTTTATGACATTGTAAGATTGTGCTTAAGACAGTTTTAAATATAAAATCTGACTATGAATACCAGCCTGTGACCGAAGAGAATATGGTTCATCTGCTTTGTCCAAAGGACTTACTTGGCGTGAACTTGGAAAAATTAAAATAAGCATGAGCAACAAGTGAAAAATTTTAAACTCCAGTAGAGTTTTAAAAACATAGAATTTTAATAAAAAAACATTTATAGTGGTTAAGGAACAATTACTAATAATAATTAAGCTACGCTACCTTAGCGAAAATCGCAAGAAAACAGACAGAATTTATTTTTTCCTCATAAAAAACGCACGAGAACAATCACGTTCTTTCACACTGCCATATATGGCATCGGTGATGACGGCGACCGGTCGCCCCTTCTCCTGCAGAGACTCATAGCGCTATATCTAATATAGATAAGCAAAAAAAGTCTATCCGCTTTAATAGCCAGGGGCATTCCTTAATATTATATGATTATATATATTTAAATATGTTTTTATATAAAACATTTTTGCTGGGGTATTCTTTATCTCAACTAAAGCTAGAATAGAATAATTTACGTTAAAATAGCGTTTTTCCCTAACTTGATTTTATATCATATCGGTCGTGTTTCACTTATCTATTGTATTAATCACAAATTCAGTCTAGACATTAATTGTTTGACATTAACATTACAGAAATTTGAGATATGAAACATTCTTTCCCTATCTCTTTTTCTTCCTTCCTTCATCTCACTCTCACTTTCAAAACTTTATTCCATTACGGTTCACCGACAATAAGTACATATAATAGCATTAAGTAATACGTACAGTAGTATTTTAATAATTATTAACTTTTTCTATTTTTAATCACACCACTTTTCTATGCAGACCAAGCACTTCAAGTTTAGCGGATAATGGTATGGATCCTTCTGCAGAACGTCAAAGTCAAGATACATCTGGTTTGCCCGTTCAATCATTTAAAGAAATGACAGAAAAAACAGGCGCATTTAATGAGTAATTATTCGTTTTGCTTATACAATATAACGATATCTTGATATTTAATTTTTTATTCTTTTACAAGATTTACAATTTTTTACTCTTTTGCAAGAAAATAATTTTCCAACGTTAATATTTTACATAATTTTGTTTTTAATTGCACCTTTTTTAAATGTAGATCAAGCACTTCAATTACAACGGGTTTTGATACAAATCCTACTGCAGTTTGTCAAAGTCAGGAAACGTTTGATTTGGATCCTCAAACATGTAAACAATCAAAAAAAGACAGGGCACGTATTCGGTAACTATTTGTTTTGTCTATATCATACAATATAATGATATCTTACTCTTGAAATACTTACTCTTCTGCAGGAGAATAATTTAATATTTTATAAATTTAAATTTTTTATTTAATTAGTATTAATATTTTAAATAGTTTTATTTCTAATTGCATCGTATTTCAATGCAAACCAAACATTTCAAGTACAACGTTTACCGTACGAATCCTTCAGCAGAACGTTAAAATACTGCAGAACAATACCTTTGCTTCTGTATTGTCCGCGTTTCTTTATTTGTAAATTAATATATCCAAGGTTTTATATTTTTATGGCTCTCATATAATTGTAAAAAAAGGAGTGATATCCGTACAAAACATACTTTTTTTGAAAAAAGATAATAAAATGCGCCAGGTATATGTGCTTTATACACAAACTTTATTTTAAAAAATTTTGACTAAATTTGGTCTTATAATTACATATTTTTTACTACGAAAATAATGATATTAAAAGGTACACAATCTGTATTGTTTGTTTATTATTTAGATTTACACACAAAAAACATTTGGAGCCAAGTGTTTCTTATCATATTTATTTGGCGCAAACCTTCTGATGTTATTGTTTTTGTAGCAAAAAAATACAAATGGCATTATAAGATCAAATTAGATCAAAATTTTCTCTCTTTGATAAAGATGTTGTATGGAGCACGTATACTTGGCGCGTTTTTTATCTTTCTTGGAAAAAGGTAAGTTTGGAGATATATATGCGAGATCTAGTAATGTAAATTCAAACTATATATCCGTATAAACGTACATCCTAATAAATAAACTATGTCTCTTTTTTACCTTTGTGAGAAATTCTGCGAACGCTTGCTGAGACAATCACTGTATCATATTTAATATTAGACAGTCTGTATTACAGAAAGGTTACGGCACCGAGAAAAAATCGCAGCAAGTTTTGGAATTATTTCGAGAAATTGAAACCTTTGCTGGTAAAGTGCACGACCTGTAAAGAAGAAATTAAGGTATCTCATCAAAGACATTGCACATATACAATGAGAGTACACTTATTAAAAAAACATAGAATATCTCTCGATGATGACACTCTCACACTACCTGACGACTTAAAACAATATTACTCGGAGTTACCGGGATATAAGGCAAAATGTAATGATTGTAGCAAAATATTTACTTTCTTAACAAGTACATTCTATTTACGAGTACATTTAAGAAGGAGACATTCCATAAAAATCCAGAGTCGAAATAAGTAAGTACACATTCAAAAAATTATTAAAATACTGAAAATTATAAACAAAATGTAATCGTAAAACAATCAATAACTAAAAGAAATTGAGCGAATAAAAGTTTTTGTCAGGGCATCCATATAATATTTATTTGCAATTTTGATCATAAATGTGCACGTACACTTATTGTTAGTAGTCTAGTCGCTAGATCAATTGAGCATTTTTTTGAGGTTGATGGCTTAAGTTAATTTTTTTTATGTTTTTTTGGGTTGTAGAACAAGAATCTGTAAATAATTTTTTCGTAAGTCAATGCAATAAAAAGTTATTAACAATTTATTTGTTTAAATTGACCTAGCGATCAAACTATACATCTTATAAAAAAATAAACTGGAGAAAATTTGTTCCTCTTTTCACGACGAACAAAATCGTGTTTAAATTTTTCCAAAATTTTGATTATTGACGGAAATATGTCAATTTTTAGGTAATTACTGCCTACGCGTCGCGGCGTACCCTAGGCGTGCGTGCTCGCGCTCGATTGTATCACATGAGTTTTGCTCCTTTAATTTTAATTTAATTTATTTTTTTGCTCTTTTTATTACAATTAAGCGCAAGCGCGCACGCCTAGAGCACTCCGCGACGCGTAGCAGTAATTACCTAAAATTTGACATATTTCCGTCAATATCAAGATTTTGGAAAAATTCAAACGCCATTTTGTTTGTCGTGAAAAGAGGAACAAATTTTCTCCAGTTTATTTTTTTATAGGATGTATAGTTTGATCGCTAGGGCAATTTAAACAAATGAATTGTTAATAACTTTTTATTGCATCGACTTACGAAAAAACTATTTACAGATTCTTGTTCTACGACCCAAAAAACATAAAATATTTTGTACTGTTACCTCTGTAATTCTTTGTGACCACTAAAAAGTGTGCAAGTAGAAACTTGCACATTGCTTCCTCATAGTTTTTAAGTGTGCAAGTGGAAACTTGTACATTGCTTTATCATAGTTTTTAAGTGTGCAAGTAGGAACTTGTTTAAGTGAGCAAGTAGAAACTTGGACATTGCTTTCTTTTAGTTTTTAAGTGTGCAAGTAGAAACCTGCACAATGTTTTAAAGTGTGCAAGTAGAAACTTGTTTTAAGTGTGCAAGAATTCATTCGCTCACAAAGCTCCTCTATGAGGAAGCTTGTATTTTATTCAATGTATAATTATTAGTATTTATTTGTTTTGGCTTCCTCATAAAGGAAGCTTTGTGAGCGAATGAATTTTTGCACACTTAAAACAAGTTTCTACTTGCACACTTTAAAACATTGTGCAGGTTTCTACTTGCACACTTAAAAACTAAAAGAAAGCAATGTCCAAGTTTCTACTTGCTCACTTAAACAAGTTCCTACTTGCACCGGTTTATAAAGACAAATGTCCTTCAATAATCAATCTTTTTTAAAACATTATATATAGAGTGTGTATAGTATATATTTACAAAATTTATTTTGTTGTATTTTGAAATTTTCTTGATTTATTCTTCTCTCCGAAATTTCAAATGTGTTTAACACGAAAACTGATGAATCAAATTTTAAAAAATTATATATGAAATAGGGGTAGAAAAAACTGAAGAATATATTTAAAGAATATATTTTTATTAATTCAGTAAAGAGTTTTTTTTTAAGTTTTTAAATTTTTTTAAATTCAAAATATTGGACTATTTCTAATTTTATTATATTCTTCAGTCTTTTCTACCCTTATTTCATATATAATTCTTTAAGATTTGATTGATTAGATCCATTTTTATACACAATCAAAGGTCTATAATTTTTTTATATGTGAAATATGTGTGGCAAATTTTGAAATATCGGGCTATTTATAGTTTTATTATATTCTTAGCAACTTTATACCCCTATTTTATATATAATTATTTAAAATTTTATTGATTAGACCCAGCTTTATAAAGTTTCTATATGTATGTACGAATTCTCCGAAATTTCAAATGTGTTTAACACGAGAACTGATGAATCAAATTTTAAAGAATTATATATGAAATAGGGGTAGAAAAGACTGAAGAATATAATAAAATTAGAAAAAAAAGTTAGAGCAACCACGGGTATTTCTAAAAAAATTCAAAATTTTTTAAAAAAGAACCTTTTTACCGATTATCGCCAAATTCAATACTAACCTTCCTTGAATGATACTCTATCGATTAAAAAAAAAAAACAGCCCGATATCTCAATATTTGCGGAAGTTAGAGCGACCACAACATCAAATGTGCACATACACACACACACACACACACACACACATACGGACATTTTTTTTTAGGCGATATTTTGACGTTTTACAACACTCTGAACATATTGGCATCAAAAACTCAAAAAACAATCTTTTCTTTGGTTTTTTCTACCCCTGTTTCATATATAATTCATTTAAATTTGGTTGACTAGACCCAACTTTATACGCAATCAAAAGTTCATATACAAAATTTACGAAAACAAAGCTTCCTTTATGAGGAAGCAAAAACATTAACTTAAGCCATCAACCTCGAAAAAATGCTCAATTGACCTAGCGACTGGATTATAGTACGTTTTTTATCCTTCTAATTGAAAAGATATGTTTCAAGATCTGTACGCGATCTGGTAATTATGAAAATTTGTATTATATATCCGTATAAACATACATCCTAATAAGTGAACCATGCCTCTTTACGACCTTTTTGAGATATTCTACAAAACGCTTGTTGAGCCAATGACTGTACCACATTTAATATCAGACAGTCTGTATTACAGAAAGGTTACGGCACCGAGAAGAAAACGCAGCAAGTTTTGGAATTATTTCGAGGAATTGAAACCTTTGCTGATGAAGTGCACGACCTGTAAAAAAGAAATTAAGATGCCTGATCCAACAAAACACACAAAAATAATGAGAGCACACTTATTTAATGTACATGGAATTTCTGTCGATAATGACACTCTCACACTACCTGACGACTTAAGGCAATATTACTCGGAGTTACCGGGATATAAGGCAAAATGTAATGATTGCAGCGAAATATTTACTTTCTTAACAAATGCAACCAATTTACGAGTACATTTAAGAAGGAGACATTCCATAAAAATCCAGATTCGAGATGAGTAAGTACACAATCAAAAATTATTTTAATACTAAAGATTATAAAATAAATGTAATAACGAGGCAATCAATAGCTAAAGAAAATTCTGCAAAAAAAATTTTTTATTAGAGCATCCTTATGATATTTATTTGCAATTCTGACCATAAATGTGCTTCTCAAATCGTAATAATAATTTTTTAATTATTTTGCAAATATAATTTAAATAAATTCGAATCGCTTATTTTCACGTTTTTTCATGCATCATAAATAAAGACAATCTAGAAATTTAGATTTGATATTAATTTATATTAAGTATTTATTTGTTTGAATATTACATTAATATTACAGAAATTTGAGGTAGATATATAAAATGTACGATTTATACATAGTTCTTATAGATATTTAAATTAAAACTCTATATATATAATAAAATCTGTATAAGATAACTCTTAAATCTGTCATCTAATGATTACGTAGATGAATAATAATTAATAAAACTTTCTGTTAGCCAATCATCAACCGTTTTTTGTAGTATTTGAATATATGTTGTAGGTCTACAAATGTCAGCATTATAGTGATATTTATTATTTATCTTTGAGTTATTATTGTATGTATATAGCACCTAATTTATTCTGGCTTATTCTACAATTTTTCCTGAGAACATTCCATCACTTTCGACCGTTTAATTAATGACAGTATCCGTTTTATGTTTAAACACGTACCCATATTAAGACAGCTTCTATGTTAAATTATACGTGTATTAGGAAAAACGTTTCTTTCGAGCGACGTATATATGCAATAAATAAGTAAAACACGACGGATATAGTAGGGGAGACCAGGGCTAGTTGTCACACTTTTCGAATACTGATTTTTAAAAAAATATTAGCATTATTTTTTAATATCGTATACCACTTTATAATGAAGCTACATCCTTTAGGTGTAAGAAAAAAAAAATTAAATTTGTATATACTTATACACAAAAAAGTTATTTAATTCTAAGCAAAACCGCGCCAAACTTTTTTTGTTAATAACTTTTTAACGAATAACGACCGCCGGCTAAAAACTTCTGAAGGTCACTCAGGAGGGTGACCTTGACAACATGTCAAGGTCAAGGTCATTGGCTGGTGGGGTCTTTTTATGATAATTACCATTTTCATAAACTTTGTAATAGATAGATAGAAGAGATACTTTATTACCCCAAAGGGTCTAAAAGGGCGTTTTGTAGGGACGTACCCAACCCTGTACAAAACAATCTTAATATATATAATATCACACAATATTTCACAACAATCTCATTCGTTAGTCCTCTTGTGGTCCTCGTCGTCCTCTTGTGGTCCTTATGGTCCTGTCCTTTCTCTTTACTCTGCCTTCGCTTTTCCTCCCTTTCTATCTTCATCGTCCTCGTCTGACTCCATCAGAAAACTCTTCTCCATCTTGCTTGCTATCTCTTCGTCCGCTGTCTTGTATAACCTTCCTCCTTCCTCCTTCCTCCTTTCCTTATTCCTTTCTTTCTCCTCTCTTTCTCTTACTCTCCTCTCTACTGTCTTATCCTCGTCCATTTTAATCCTTAATCTGTTCCCTTCCCTTCTTCTCGCCTCTAGCGCCCTCCATTTATCCTCCTCGCTTCCCATCCTCACTAGGACCGTCACCCACTCTCCTCTCTGTCCTATCACGCTCACTTCCTTCATCTCTACCTTTATTTTCAGGCCCTCAGCAAACAGCTTTCTCACTTTCTCCCAGCTTGTTCTCTTTCTGATTCACCTGTCCTTCTCTATTCTTATTATCACATTTTTCTTCCTTCTTTTTTTATCATTTCTCTCATCGTCAGCCCACCAATTCTCTCTTTCCTGCCTGTCTCTACTCTCCTCGCTATCCTCTCTCTTCCTTTTCCCTGCGACTTGTTCCAGTCTATGTACCTTTCTCTTCAAGCTCTCTATCTCCTCTCTCTGCTTCTTTCTCGTCTCGTCTTCTTGTATCTTCCTTCGACTCTCTTACTAACTCCTTTATCTGTTTCTTTATCAACTTCTCCATCGTCTCCTTCTCTATCTTCCCTCTGAACTCCATTTTCTCTTCTTACCACTTTCTCTTCAAGGTATGGGAATTGATAGGTAGAGTAAGGAAGAGAAGGAAGAGAATAAACGAAGAGATAAAGCTGGAAGATTGGAAGGAATATTTCATGGAACTAATGGGGGGGAGTGGCAAACAGGTTGATGAAGGGAAAAGGAGGTGGGGGCAGGCAGGAGGAGGAAAAGATAGAACTAGAAGAGATAAGAAAAGTAATGGAGAAACTGAAATCAGGGAAAGCAAAAGACAAGGACGGGATACCGAACGAGGCATGGAAGTTTGGAAAAGAAGAAATGGTGAAATGGATATGGGAAACATGCAAACGGGTTTGGAGGGGTGAAGGCTGGCCGGAACAATGGAAGGCAGGTGAGATAATTCCAATAGTAAAGAAAGGAGAAGGACGAGAGGTGAAGGACTATAGAGGAATAACTATTATGTCTTTGATGTACAAAATCTACACGGCGGTACTAGCTGAAAGGATAAGGAAGGAGGTAGAATCGAAGAACTTAATTCCATAAACTTTGTAATATAATTTTCATAAACTTAGATTAAATGAAAACATAATAATTCCCAATAAACTTTGTAATACTTTCATAAATTTTGAGTAAATAAAAGAATAATAATTCTCATAAACTTAGAATCCCATCTCATTTGAAACAACTTACCCTGAATGGTCATTTTGAACAAAGAAGGTTATATTTATAAACTATGTTACGATGACGATTAACTAAATACAGGAAAAATTATCTAAAACTACAATATTTCTTATGACCAAAAAGAAATTATGATTAGTAATTTCAAAAACCAACGGAACAATAAAAATAGAGGCAAGCAAAATTTACTCAGAACCTCCAATTTTTAAAAAGTGTTCGTAAATATCACATGCGATGTTTTTGAAACAAGCTATTTCGTACACCCGACTAACACGATAGGAACAACCTACACTATAAAGAAGAATATTCCACTCAATCTATTAAGTGAGATATAAGCTTTGTGACAACTTATACCCGTGTGACTTCTAGCCCCGGTCTCCCCTATACAATCAAATTATGGAGAACGTTATTATAACGTTCAACAAAATATCATAAGTTTAATTAGTGAAATACGTCATTTTACTATCAAGACAATATTTGGTAGTCTAATAAAATTATTTGTGTGAATTTATGTTTTGGTAAAAAATTTTTCGTATAAAAACATATTTAAATATACCTAATTATATGATACCAGCTGGCTACCGGTGCTTCTCCCAGGCGCCTTTTTTTAACTACATTTGTGTTCTAGCTAATCTTATCCATCAATGTATGATTTATAAACACATATTTTTAATAACTTTCCGCGTTACTCAAGAGACACTATATATTATTAACGTGTTTTTTTTTAGTGATAGCCCCAGTATTTTAAATTTTTTAAAAGAGTCATACTTATTGTTAGTAACTTTTCCTGTTCAGATTTTCCTAATCAATCAAATTTTAAAGAATTATATATGAAATAGAGATAAAAAAGACTGAAGAATATACTAGAATTATGGATAGCCCGATATCTTAAAATTGACGGACGTTAGAGCAACCACAGACATTTATTAAAAAATTCAAAAATTTGTAAAGAAAAAACTCTTTTACCGATTTTTGGCTATTTTCGCCAAATTCAATAACAACCTTACTTAAATAATACTTTATCCATCAAATAACTTATACTTTTTTAGGCAGAAATCGGTACACTCTTCAACGATCCTCGCCAAATTCAAAACAACCTTCCTTTAATGATACTTTATATAAGATGACATACTTGATACTTTATATAACTTTAATGATACTTTATATAAGATGATATGTATAACTTATACAATTTTTGGGCAAAAATCGCCAACTCTTTCACTGATTCTCGCCAAATTCAATACCATTTATTACTACTTTTATTACTCTATCCGTAAAAACAATTAAGCTCGATATCTCAAAATTTGCGGAAATTAAAGCAATTACGTAGATTTTTTTTAGACAAAAATCGGTAACCCCTTTATTATTAATAATTTTTTGAATTCTGTTATATTCCTCAGTTTTTCTTATCCCTATAACGTTCAAACATACACCACCCGTAAAAATTTTATATATTAGTATAGATTATATAAAATTTTATATGGTATATGTTCATATATGTTTTTTTCTCTTGTATAATTTCTGCAATTTGTATGTACAAGAAGAATTATAAGAAAAAGAATTAGAAAATAATTAAAAGAACAGCAGTCACAATATGGTCTGTATTCATAATCCATTCTTATTTCAAGACTCTCTTAAGTATAATGTCTTAAGATGCTAATACGGCTCTGTGATTGTTTATGGACACTTTATGACATCTTAAGATTGTATTTAAGACAGTTTTAAATATAAAATCTGACTATGAATACCAGCCTGAGACTGAAAAGAATATAGTTTATCCGCTTTGCCCAAAAGACTTACTTGGCGTAAACTTGGAAAATTAAAATAAGCATGAGCAACAAGTAAAAATTTTAAACTTCGGAGTTTTAAAAACACAGAATTCTAATAAAAAAACATTTATAGTAGTTAAGGAACAATTACTACTAATAGTTAATCAAGCTACGTTACCTGAGCGAAAATCGCAAGAAAACAGACAAAATTTATTTTTTCCTCATAAAAATCGCACGAGAGCAATCACGTTCTTTCGCACTGCCATATATGGCATCGGCAATGACGGCGACCCGCTCGCTCCTTCTTCCTGCAGAGACTCATAGCGCGATATCTAATATAGATAAGTAAAAAAAACCTATCCACTTTAATTGCCAGGGGCATTCTTTAATATTATATGATTATATATATTTAAATATGTTTTTATATAAAACATTTTTGCTGGGGTATTCTTCATCTCAACTAAAGCTAGAATAGAACAATTACGTTAAAATAGCGTTTTTCCCTAATTTGATTTTATATTCATATCGATCGTGTTTCACTTATCTATTGTATTAATCAAAAAATCAGTCTAGACATTAATTGTTTGACATTAACATTACAGAAATTCGAGATATGAAACATTCTCTCCCTATCTCTTTCTCTTCCTTCCTCCTTCTCACTCTCACTTACAAAACTTTACTCCATTACGGTTCACCTACAAATAAGTACAATAAGTACATATAATAGCATGTAATACGTACAGTTGTAGTATTTTAATAATTATTACCTTTTTCTAATTTTAATCACACCACTTTTCTATGCAGACCAAGCACTTCAAGTTTAGCGGATAATGGTAGGATGCTTCTGCAGAACGTCAAAGTCAAGATACGTCTGGTTTGCCCGTTCAATCATTTAAAGAAACGACAGAAAAAACAGGCGCATTTAATGAGTGATTATTCGTTTTGCTTATATCATACAATATAAGGATATCTTGATATTAATTTTTTACTCTTTTGCCAGAAAGTAATTTTATAACGTTAATATTTTACATAATTTTGTTTCTAATTGCACCCTTTTTCAATGTAGATCAAGCACTTCAATTACAAACGGGTTTTGATACAAATCCTACTGCAGTTTGTCAAAGTCAGGAAAACGGTTGATTTGGATCCTCAAACATGTAAACAATCGAAAAAAGAAAGGGCACGTATTGGGTAACTATT
>JASTWK010001278.1:0-41051 GCA_030770225.1 Temnothorax unifasciatus
GCAAAAATTTGAAAGGTATATGCATATAGTATATAATTGTCAAGATTATGGGTAAATTGCATAACAACTAATACAAATTTTTCTTAGAATTGGATCTAAGTTGTGTCGACTCATAGACGAACAAAGGATTTTCGTATCTCGAGAAGCTGAAAGGTTTGGAACGTTTAAACCTTTCTGATACAAATATAACAAATGAACGTCTTTGCAAAATACTGCAAAATAATCAACGGATGCGTGAGTTACAATCGGACTGTATAAATGATGCAGTTCTAAATTTATGTCGTGACTTGGAAGTAATATATTCAGTGTACGCATATGATCTTACATCTCAGGGTATTAATGCTCTCGCTAACTGTAAGAATTTACAAAAGTGATACTTTATCTGTAAGTGTGTGCTACATTTCTTTTAAAATACACATTATTGAATTCTTTATTGAAATTTGTTGCTTCTCTTGCGAGCATCTTGAAAAGTTACATGATTTTTTTGTTCGCAATTAAAATACTGTACTAATTATATGATTTTGTTACAGAGACGATGCCCAGTTATTAATAACAGCTTATTTAGATTATTTTGTTCTTATCAACACTTGCAAGAAATTTATTTGTTCAATGCTGTTTTCATTGATCACCGGTTGGAATTACTAGCGCAGTGCAAAAACTTGAAGGTGTTATGTCCTTTTTGGAGCAAAACTTGGATATACCTAATAATTATTCTGTTATTTTGAAACAATGTTCTAAACTACAAGAGTTTTATCTCAAGCACTGTAATATAAGTGATCAATTAGTTAATCAATGGAAGGAAAGATATCCGCATGTTGTCCGTCTATACATACGACTACAACAACGACTGATAAAATGAAGTTTATGTCTACTATTTTGAAATATAAAAATTAAAAAATTTTTATTTATTTATCCGGTGCACAATATTGTAAAGAAGTTAATGCTTAATAAAAACAAAATACTATTTATTTATAATTTTGTTATTTTCAAATACTTCTTTCTGTTTTTTTTTTATAATTTGACTCTTTTGGGCAATGATGTCATTTTTTTTAGAAATATTGCAGAAGCTACATTGATAAATCTTCAGTAACTTCTTGGTTTCTTTTTCGCAACCGCACGTCTCTTTCAAAATTCGTTTGAAATTTGATCTCCTGTGATACTTTTTTTATAGCCACAGTTTTTTTAAATAACTTTCTGTGAAGTTTTTGTTGTAAATTTTTATATTTTCTTGAAACTAAACAGCTCATCAAAGCTATCCCAGTAAACAAGAAACATTTCAATTACATTGCAGCAACGCGTTATTGCAATATAGTTGAAATGTTAATTGATGTTACTTGCTTACTGGAATACATAATATTGGTCGACATATATCAAGCGGTTTGGGTTTCTCAAATCAAAGGGCAATGCCTAATTTTTCATATAAAACTAAGGCATTGCCCTTTATTTAAATTTGTCGAGAAATATGTGTCTAATTGTAAAAGCAAATACTAAAATATTTTTTATACAAATGGAAAATTCTGTGTAAAAATAATTTGATTAATACATAAAATATATAAAAATATAAGATACAAATATATTTTTTCTAATATCGTCTGCAAGGAAATGGTCATAAGTGTCCCTTATTGAATTTGATGGCCTTTAGATATGTTGTAGAGCATCAAAAAATATTAGACCTATTTTTTTTAGCTGCATATCTCAACATTTAGTGATTGTAACAACTTCTCGAAAATAGATTTTTTCATTGTTAACGAATATCTTCGAAAATATAAAATATATAAGTAAAGCGTCTTATACAAAAGTTAAAAGTTTTATATATTTTATACTTTTTGCAATGATATGTTCACATTTTTCAAAAATGTCAAATTTTTTTAATTTACACCCACCTATTATTTTTTATAAAATTTAAAAATTTTGTAAAAACAAAAATTAAAAAGCATTGAATGCCAAATCTATCCATGTATATTAATATTATGGTTTTACTGTTTGATTTTTGGGAAACGACATGATAACGTCGTGCTACAGGCGCCTCGCTGTTAAGATAAGTATTGCATTATTTCTTTTCAGTTGCGCTGTATTCAATTACGGCCTCGTGTTGCATATTTCCTCGTACTAAAATATAAAAACAGATTAATCCTAATATGCGATTAGAGTACATAAAGAAAAAAATATACATAAGACTACATAAAGAAATAATAATAGCTAATGTAAATATGCTCACGAACAATCAAATTTAAAATATAAAAACTTGTGTTAACGAGCCACGAAGATATAGGTACCTGAGAATATGCTTGAAACCGGGGTTCTCTTCGTGTATTTTCCTTTCAAGTACCATTAACTACAAAACTCTTGAACAACTTTTTCTTGTAGCCACACATTTAGGAGATATGATATATTTGTAAAATTCGTATTTTACAGTTTTCTTCTGACGTTTCAGCACTTGAAAAAAAGCTCCAATGCATTATATATTATGTATATCTATATATTATACAGGGTGTTCCGTAAGTCGAAGTCATCCGCTCGGGAGGTAAAAGAAGAACCAAAAACAAGAAAGAAGGTTGATACAAACATAGGTCCAAAAATGCGTTGTTTTCGAGTTATCGCTATTTTAAAATTTGAAATTGCTTTGCCTTCGAATTTTTTTGTCAAAATTGAAATATAAGATGATTTAATGAGTTTTAAAACACAACTAAAGTCAAATAAAAGTTGCGGGCTGCTTTAGCACTACCTAGGATGCACCGCGTGGTGGTACAGCCCACTTAGCATCCCTTGACGGAGATCAGGACCCCACAGTTCGTCACTCCTGTGGTATTTAGTGACTCCAAACCCTTTCTGCGTGTGTATGTTTGTGTGTGTGTGTGTGTGTGTGTGTGTGTGTGTGTGTGAATGCAAAAGTTATATGAGGTGTTCGAAATGACCTCCTGCACGAATGCAGGCTTTAAGCTTTCTTTCTAAGAAGTCCCGAACTCTTTGTAGCACTTACGGTTTTTTTTTAATGTTTTCAAATCCATTAATTCTTCTTTGCCTAAGTTCATGAACGTTATTAACTGGCCGTTTATAAACAAAGGATTTTAAATTATCTCAAAGATAGAAATCATACGGATTGAGATCGGGTGACCTAGGAGGCCAACAAGGCAAAGAAAAATATTACTTTTTTATCTACTGAAGTTCAATTCCGTCGTTTACAATTCTTTGAAATTCACTCAATTATTTCCTTAAAAATTGGAAAAATTTTGTAACTAAGTTTCAAAAAGATTTGAGTTCCCAAAAAGATAATGAAAAAATATACAATTTATAGCACTCCCCGGAAAATTCTACCCTTGTTTGATCTATAATTTTTTGAAATTCGGTCAATTATTTTCCGAAAAATTAGAAAAATTAAAAAAACCGGTTTTCAGAAAATCGGTAACAAAAAACTATACACATAGTAGCACTCCCCGGAAAATTCTACCACTATTTCATATACTTTCGGTAAAAATTCGGTTTAGGAGTTTGGGCTGGGTGTTGATGAGTCAGTCAGTCAGTCAGTCAGTCAGGACATCTTCCTTTATATATATAAATTTGAAGAAAATTAGTTGTTCAAATGTATTTAAATAAATGTAGAGATTATAAATATATTTAATTTATATTTTTTATGTACAGGATAAATTTTAATACAATTAAAAGATTTATTTAATTAATAATTTTTTCGTTTTAATTGTGACATAATTAAAGGGACACAATATTGTCTCGCACCTAGTGGGGAAAGAGACACGCGAAAACGCAAGTAAAGGTCAATCCAGACAAACTTTCATAAGTGCATAAGCATATACATAAAGAAATATATGGATTGGTCTATTTTCTTATGCACATGTATATGGACTAATCAATTTTCTTATGTTTATGTTTATGCGCTATGCAAGTTTGTCCGAATAGATCTTAAAGGCCATCGCAAACAAAATGCATAGCTTAGCATAAGCGTAGCATAAGACCGCTAAACCAATGAGCATCCAGCATAAAGTAATTGCCATATTTATAAACATAAGATGCTCATTGGTCCAGCGGTCTTATGCTATACTTTTGCAGCCTATGCAATTTTGTGTGCGATGGCTTAAGATACGCGAGGCGAGTACGATAGGATTTTACGATTCTCGTGGCCGGCGACGCTAGCTTGCGAGCACACAGCCGCCGCACAGTCGGATGGTGGAGGGTCCTAGCAGCAGTGTCAACGAAATAACAGCATTGTGTAGACCTACTATTGTATTGCTGATAAACAGTAAGTAGTAAGAAAATCGATAGAAATTAGTTTTTTTGATTAATTTTTTGATTCAGTTCCGAGTTAAATGTCCGGTAGATAATTAATTCTTATATTCACTGTGCGACTTATTGTTAGATCGCTACAACCTATATCAGAAAATAAGATAAAAGATAGATTAAATAAATAGGAAAATATATTTTGAAAAATTTTAGTCGTTTGAAAGCGTAAGCGTAAGCAATTTAAATTTTGCAATTATTTTTCTTTGGTGCAACGTGTGTACGCCTTATGTTCTTCTACCGTGTGAAACACATTACCACGTGGTGCAACATGTTATAACGTGTATCGAAAAATGAGATAAAAGCATCGAGTAAGATAAAAAATACATTTCGGAAAATCTTGAACCCATTCTACAATAACTGTAAGAGTATGCAATAAGACGTAAGCAGTAAAAGTTGAACAATCGATTATTTATTCTTGAATTGTAAAAATCTCATTAGTCACAGGCTTACTCCCAGGTAACACATACACGTTTTAGAAATGTTTTCTAAGCGTTTTTCCGAAACGTTTTATAACTGATTTCTAGAAACGTTTCTCATGAGTAAAAATATCCATTCGAAAAACGTTCGATGAAACGTTTCTTTCCGATAAAATAACGTTTCAAAAACTATTATAGAAACGTTTTGTTTTAATGATAAAGACATTTTAGATAAAGACATTTAAAATTCTTATTTTTCAACTCTTTTGAACGTGATTATGAGACATACCTCGTCTTTGAAACATGTGCGAGAATGTTCTAGAAGCTTTATGCATATACCATCTATGACTTCTATTCTTTTTCGAAGAAATTCCTGAACTGGTGCACATTCGTGCAATAAGTTAAGGGGTAATATACACCTAGCAGGGTCCTAAAAATCGTTTTTTCAATTTTCACATTTTCTTCATGTTTGATATGTTAAGAATGTCTGTTGAAAATTTTAAATGGAATTTCCAAAAAATTACAAAGTTATAGCCTAGAGAGTAAATGCATTCGTTGGACGTGCGCTGCGCCGGGTCGCACAGGTAGCAGCACGACGCGCCGCTCAGGCAGCACGGTCTAACCGTCTCTTCGGTCTTATTGTGCTTGGATCCATTGTGTTTCTTGGAATAACGGTATTTTGTTGATCTTGCATAGCCTGTCTCTGTGACATTTTAAACGCAACGACCATCCTGACAGAAACTTAGCGTGCTTCGTCAGTAGCTTGTTGTTCGTGTATAGCTGTGTGTTAGAGCAAGTGTCGAAGCCTTTGTTTGTGAATAAAGTATTCAGGAGTAAAGATGGAAGAGAAAAAAGGTTCTAGAGAGAGCCACAAATCGGGGGAATTCCGGAAAGATCGCAAAAGGAAGAAAATGCCGCCTGAAAATCGATACAATGCAGAAAGAACTGAATTGAATGTTAGTGTCAGTGCCAAAAAATTGAAGGGCGCACGAGACGTTCCAGTGCCAGAAGAATTAAGCATCGGATATCGAATTTTGAATTTTGTGACGGTGTTTTCTGCTTTGTCGGAATGTATGAAATGCAAAACGTGCGGAGGTGACGTGCAGTTTAAATCAGAAAGCATCCGAAAACCGAGATTCAAAATTTTGGTTTTGTGTTCATCATGCCAGCCGTCTTCCATACCTTCGTACCCTTATATAGGCAACTTTTTACCATTACAACTCCACAGACAGCAAGCCTGAACATAAATATTGCCCCGAAGGCTTCGACTCGTAGTGCAAGTGACAACAAGCAAAAGCTAAAGGGAAACTGCGTAATTTTTGTCACGATTATTCTTATTCGGCATTACCGGACTCGGTTTTGAAGTCATCAAACCGATAAATGAAGACTTCAGTAAGGACACGTTATTGGAGCGCTGTGTTGGTGGTTATACTCAGAACAGCAACGAAAGCTTTAACCAATTAATTTGGAAGAGAGCTCCAAAAGCGAATCACAGCGGGACTGCAATTGTTGAAATTGCTGCGTACGCAGCAACTTGCATATTTAACAATGGAGTCACATCATTACTACAAATAATGAACGTCATGGGAATTTCGGTTGGACCGAACGCACACCTGTATGTACACTGCAGGCGAAGATGACCGCCGCATAGCGCGAGCCGAGGTATGAGCGCAAGAACAAACGAAGGAAGGGTGACTACCGCGTCGACAACAAAATTTAGAAGATTTTGGCGTACCTTCCACTTCGGAAAACCTATATTATGGACAAGGTATCGATGACTCTGTGTAAGTTAAACAAATTTCATGATTTATCCATTAAAACATTTTCAATCGCGTTTTTTCTAAAAAAACAACGTTTTTTAAACTGGTACCTAAAATATCTTGAAAACCACTGAACCGATTAACTTGGACTTTCTCGTGGTTATTGTACATAATATACATACTTATACATAATTATCTATCGTGTGTCATAGGATTTTTTTTTGAAAATCGCTACGTTGAATTCAAGCGTCCGCCATTTTGTAAAAAATCAATATTTTTAAAATCAGCTATGACACTCCAAAGATAATAGTATCCATTTTCATTTTTTGTTTGATTTCCTGTTTTAGATGATTTTTGACGACTCGCCGCTGGGAACCGTTTTGGAATATTTTTTTACAGCACTACGTAGACGACTCCAGTAAAGTTGCAACATTTTCTAATAAAAAATTTTTTTAAACATTCTTGAAAGTGTATATTTTTAACTACAAAAAACCCGGACCCGATAATTCCAATAGTCCCTTAAAAAAAATTCCCGAAAATTACCTTCTTTTTTCGTTTCTAGGTGTATATCCTTATGGAAAAATACACTCAACGTCTTAAAGTTGGGTGTGATTTCAGACCGCCAATGAAGGTTAACCATCATTTCAACATCTTTGATTGGATTAATCTTCAATTGGCGGTCCGAAATCACACCCAACTTTAAGACGTTGAGTGTATTTTTCCATAAGGGTATTTCCCCTTAAAGTAAAACAAAATTATACTTGTCTTGTACTCTAACTTAATTGCATTACTGATGTGCACCAGTTCAAAAAGTTCTTCAAAACGAAACATGTATAAATGTTCCTTTAATGGCCACGTTCAGCAGAACATTTGATTTGCAACTGTTGGATGTTTTCTAGGCTCAGATTTGTCCGATGACAAATAGATTAAGGGGACTAGGAAGGGTAGAAAATGCAGAAATTGGCTCGTGTTTAATTGTTTATAACAAGTCCGCAAATGAACATAAAACTTTTTTATTGTTAAGGGTATTAATTATAACATTATGAAATGAGAAAATCCATTAAGGATGTTTTATATAGTTAGGCAAAATGTAACGAAGTTGATGAAAATTTAATATCATATTCTGTATACTCTTTCAAAGTTCAGGGCCAAATTTCAAATCGATTCACAATTTAGATAAAAAGTTATCAATTCTTGAAAATCCGTTTTACAAAGGGTTTTACAGAGAAAAGTGTAAACATTAAAAAATGTAACCAATATAATAATATTTTACACACAAGCAGATCATCAACAAACAAAGATATAGCAACAAAATTTGAAACGATTTACAACAAATTTTTTTTGAAAAATTTTTTTTGAAAAAAACAGTAGTAACAGTTATTTACATTCACTAAATTTACGTCTTTTACATTATATTAGATGTTCCGTAACTATTTATATACATTTTTTTGTCTTTGGATCCCTGAAGAATTAATATCAGAGTTTTCAATATTTCCTGCATACTTTTGGTTGGGACTGTGGGTATAGAACATCCTTAAAAGTTATTCCTAGATCAATAATATCGGCGTTCCAATATAATAAAGAAAACTGTCGAATTCACGGTTTTACCACGATTTCAGTCGAACGGATAAAGGTTTTAACAAATTTCAGGAATATTTCTTCTCCTTAGGCTTCCCTCTATTGATTATACCTAAAAAATTAAAAATAAAAATAAAATTAACAAAATGGCGTCCACAAATAATTCAAATTTTTCAAAATTTTTCGTTTTCTGGACGCCATTTTGTTAATTTTATTTTTATTTTTAATTTTTTAGGTATAATCAATAGAGAGGAGTCTAAGGAGAAAAAATATTCCTGAAATTTGTTACCACCTTTATCCGTTCGACTGGAATCGTGGTAAAACCGTGGATTCGACAGTTTTCTTTATTATATTGAAACGCCGATATTATTGATCTGGTAATAACTTTTAATGAATATTCTCATTTCATAATGTTATAATTAATACCCTTAACAATAAAAAAGTTTTATGTTCATTCGCGGCCTTGTTATAAACAATTAAACACGAGCCAATTTCTACATTTTCAACCCTTCCTAGTCCCCTTAAGGCCAGTAGGACAAAATTAATTTAAGTAAATAAGTTGATATATGTGCGTGGATAAAATAATTTGTGCAATAGTAATTAGTGCAATATAAATTTAAATGTTTCAAAAAAAGATATTAAAGCTACTATATATATATAGATAAAGCAAATTATAATTTTGAAAGGAAAAATAGGTATTTTTGTTAACTGTAGAAACGTAAAAAATACGTTTCTTAAATCATGGTTTCAAAAACATTTTTGTTTAAACATTTCTTAATGGTTCTTTACGGTTATGTAATTATGTATACGTTCAAAAAACGTGTATGAAAATAATATGTGCTACCTGCTTACGCGTCTTATATCTACTTTTACGACTATTGTAGAATAAAACGTTATAGTTATTTAGAAATTAAGCGTAAGTCTGGCGAACGTGAGCAATCCAAATTGTGCAATTATTTTGTTCTTTTATTTGTGCTCGTGCACGTGTGTGCCACGTGGTAGTAGAAGAACACAGAGCTCCCGATATTTCAGATTTATAAAAGAACATTTTTCTACATTAACAAAATTAAAAAATAACTGTTATTTTCATTAAAATAATTAATTATTTAATAATGATATTCAACACACACGTGCAGACTATGTAATAATTTCAGTACTAGCAATGCGAATGGAAGCAAGATAAACTTATTGTTAGATTATACATGTAATCTTAAGCCTATAATTATATGTATAATATTATAGTGCATTTTAGCATATGCTAAAAAAGAAAGGATTATTATTCTCCATATTTTTTGCATTTTTTTAGAGAGACAATATGACAACCCACAATAAATCTTTAAATTGCGAGAGTTGTAGTCGATATCCTTACATCGGGAGAGTTTCCGTAGGAGAAAAGGATAATGTTGACTTTGTCTATCAATTTGTGAAGAAAGTATATGTTACCACGAAAAAAAACATCAGAATTTGAGCATATTCTATACTACCTCTGACATAATTGGACCACCCAATTATTTAAATTATGGCGCACAATTTCATTTACCATGTTCTTTTGGAGAAAAAGATGTATGTGTATTTCCTGGTATTATCTGTTATTATCCTGTACAAAGTAATCGCTATCTATAAATTTATGTTACAAGATTTTCTATTTGACACATTCCGATTTTCTAATGTAGCCGAGAAAGGATGGTTTCGATATTTCAATATCTCCGTGGCAAAGCAAAGATTTAATGAGATCGATTATTGATTGTACTCCATGGTATACACGGGACCATATGACGAACGAAAATAGTTATATTGGTATGTAATATTCGAATCAATAAATAAGAAATTGTTAAAGAAGATACGCTTTTGTTGAGTAGAGAGTATAATTATATTTTTTATTTTTAAGATATCGAGTTTCATGAAGCTGTATATCCAGTCAGAGTCTCTATTTACGAAAAATTTCGTCCTGGAGGCGTAATTCAAATTTCGGCTCAAGATTCCAATGATCACTGGATTCAGTTGTGGGATGAATCGTCTCAGATTGTACCCCCGAAAATCAAGATTATTTTCTCCACCGTTATCGCATTCCGTGCGACTTTAAAACTAAAATGCTCAGACTAGTGTTTAAGGACAGCTCACGTGATTCTTATGCAGTACTAGATGCTGTGATGCTTATCGGTACATCAGATTTGATCCTTCCTAAAAATCCTAACGAGAGTTTAAGTAATCTGTTAAAAAGAATTAACAGCATGTACTTCCCACACCACGACAATGTTCATAATTTAACAGCAGATTCAAAAAGTGCGCACTTGGATATAGTTCATCTGCAACGAAATTTTCCTGAATACTGTGCTATTTATAATAGGTATTACTATTGTACATTAGGTAATATTTAAATCTTTTTTTTCTGTTGATAATGAAAATTAATTTGTTCCGATGATATTTGCAGCGAAATAAGAAGGATTAATTATAAAAGTAATTTGAAGCACAATAAGGCATCTCAAGAGGTAATCCCTGGATATGTGCAACCTCTTGGACAGGACTCGCGTCGTACTCTATTGAAAAGTTATAAGGAGCCATCACGTTGCAGTTTATCTGCGCTTCCTGTAAAGTATTCTAAGAAGTCTATTTTTCATCATAATATTTATTGCAATGACATTTTTACTTTAAGTATTAAGTATTTATTTTGTATTATATTAATTATATTTTATTTTTACAGAATGAAATACTACTAAAAATATTTAAATACTTAGATTTGGTAACATTATGCCGCATGAATGAAGTAAATAATAGGCGCTTTGATATTTTAACACGGGATCCTCTACTCTATACACGTTTGAACATGCGATGGATTAAATCTGACAAATATATGTGCAATATATTTTGTTATTTTACACCTAGATGTAAATATTTGCAACAATTAGATCTTACAGGAAGCAACTTTGATGTTGATGATTTCGTGAACTTTCTTCATAATTGCGGCAGGCGTTTAACGCATTTAAGATTAAGAGACTGCCGCATGCATTTTAAAAATCCTGTCTTACTTGAAATTTCAGAGACATGCAAAAATTTGAAAGGTATATGCATATAGTGTATGTATATAATTGTCAAAATTATGGGTAAACTGCATAACAACTAATACAAATTTTTCTTAGAATTGGACCTAAGTTATTGTACTGGCATAGACGACGAAGGATTTTCGTACCTCGAAAGGCTAAATAATTTGGAACATATAAACTTGTGTGATACATATATAAGAGCTGAACGTCTTTGCAAAATACTACAAAATAATCAACAGATGCGTGAGTTACATTCGGGAGATGGAATTGTTAGCTATATAAATGACGCAGTTCTAATAGAATTGGCAAATTCGTGTCGTGACTTGGAAGTAATATATTCACTGTACACATATGGTCACAGGGTTACATCTCAAGGTATTAATGCTCTCGCCAACTGTAAGAATTTACAAAAAGTGTCTTTTGATCTGTAAGTGTGTGCTACATTTTCTTTTAAAATACACATTATTGTATTTTTTATTGAAATTTGTTTGCTTCTCTTGCGAGCATCTTGAAAAAGTCACGTGAATTTTTTGTTCGCAATTAAAATACTGTACTAATTATATGATTTTTGTTACAGAAACGAATACCCAGTTACTGATGACAGCTTATTTAGATTACTTTCTTCTTATCAACACTTGCAAGAAATTTATTTGTTCGATGCAGTTCTCACTGATCACCGGTTGAAATTACTAGCGCAGTGCAGGCACTTAAAAAGTTATATCTTTATCGACCGATATTTGACCGTGATATACCTGATATTAATTGGTCTGTTATTTTTAAACAGTGTCTTAAACTGCAGGAGTTTTATCTCATTTACTGTCATGTAAGTGAGCAATTGATTATTCAATGGAAAGAGAGTTATCCGCATGTATCCGTCTATATAGACGAATTTTAAACAGTGTCTTAAACTGCAGGAGTTTTATCTCATTTACTGTCATGTAAGTGAGCAATTGATTAATCAATGGAAAGAGGGTTATCCGTATGTATCCGTCTATATATACGACATCAGATACAGAGACTATGATAATTTGAATAGTTTTTGTTTACTTTTGTTTACATAAAATGAAGTTTATCACTATTTTGAAATATAAAAATTAAAAAATTTTTTTTAATTGTCCGGTGCACAAGATAGTACAGAGAAATTAGAATTTTTCTCCGGAATAATTCGCATGTAGCTAAATTTTGCATGGACCTTTATTTCGTCGTTAAAAACAATATGTGAAATGTCCCCATCGATGTGACCTCTGCTAAAAATTTCACAGAGGGTCAAAGATATAGAAAAATAGTTTTTCGCGAATATTTCTTTATTCATTAGTCCTACGGCAAAAATAGTTATTTTAAAATTTGTAGCTTATAAAATTCTCTACAAAAAATGTTCTATAATCTGTTTTTGTACAAGTAATACTTTTCACGTAATAAATTTTGCAAGATATACGCTGCGCGGTAAATTTACGGAGCGTACTGACAGACGTCAAATAAATTAAAGCGTCGCACAAAAAATGTCATATCTTTTGAATGAATCATCGTACAGAAATGATCAAAGAATCGTTAAAAAGCAGAAACTTCCAGCTTTTTAATGCATTTTGGTTCGTTATTCTATGATAATTTTTGAAAATTCTACGATGGTTTAAACAAATTGTTACATGCATTTTTTGCCTTTTTTCATAAAATCAATAAAAAAAAACGCCAGCAGGATATTACAGTATATACTTCATGACCGTACTCATTGACCGTACCAGAGGAAAAAAATTACAAAAATTTTTTGCTTTAAAATCAAGCTGTTGACAGTTTTCAGTAATTTTTAAAATTGTTGATAAAACGTTAAAATTAAAATCGTCATAACTTGGCGAAAAATTGCGCTAGAAAATTTTTTAAAAAGTAATCGGAAGCTTGAAATGTTTACTTTTAGGTCCTACATCGCGATAATCCACCATTTTTTTAATTTTTATTTATTTATGTAAATATGCGAGTTGTTGCGAAAAAATCCTGTTTAAATAAAAGACTATATATTTACTTATAGTAGTTTTGTATAACAATTTACGTTTCTCAGAGATAATGCACTGTTTTCCACACCACCTTGGAGGTACAGTGGTAAGCGCGTTTTTTTTTACGTGATATCCCCTATTAGGTCTTATCCATTGTTTTTCTAAGAGAAATGAAACAAATCAATTTCCATGGCAAACATTCTTTTGCAAACGTGAAAAAACACAAATTTTGCTATTCAAGTATCTGCTTCTTCTTCAATTCTCTCCGTTGGGTCGATATCCATAACTTCTGCGTCAACTTCTTCAATTTCTATGGCTTCCGCCAAGAAATCTGCAGGTTTGTCTTCGCAGCTATTGATATAGCATTCTTCGATTGCATCAGGTGCTGCGTTAAGGCAAGACTGGCCATGGCAATGTTCACACACTGCTGAACATTTTAAACCCATTTTTCTGGAGCCACAGTTAAATCCGTAACTTTTTGAGCAGTTGCAAAAAATTTAGTTTAACAGATTGTCCGGAGCAGGTGGTAGCAGAGATGGGATCGGCTCCAAAATATAAGGAGGATAAGGAGGAATAATATTTTGGAGCCAATTCCATTGATTTTTAGCTGCATGTTTCAACGTTTAGTGGTTGAAACAACTCTTCGAAAATAACGGATTTTTTCATTATATTAACGAATATCTTCAAAAATATAAAATATATGAATAAAGCGTTTTATACAAAAGTTAAAAGTTTGATATTTTATACTCTTTGCAATGATATATTTTTATTTTTCAAAAATGTCAAATTCTTTAATTTACCCCCGTCTTCACCTATTACTTTTGTAAAATTTAAAAATTTTGTAAGAATAAAAATTGAAGAGTATTGAATGCCAAATCTTTCCATGTATATTAATATTATAGTTTTACTCTTTGATTTTTGGGAAAACGAGATGATAACATGATCGTGCTACGGGCGCCTCGCTGTTAAGATATAAGTATTGCATTATTTCTTTTCAGTTGCGCTGTATACAATAACTGCCTCTTGTGCATATTTTCTCATACTACAATGTAAAAACAGATTAATCTTAATATGCGATTAAAGTACATAAAAAAAAAAAAATTATCATACGAGGTACCGTAAAAGCACAAAGCAAAGTCAGTGTTAAGTATAATGTGTCGAATCAATGAATCAACAATCAACGTGTTTACGCATTCAAATAGATTTTCTATGCTGTTTTGAGAATAGATATAAAATTACTCATTCGTATTGCGCCAAATGTAGCCAATATGTATAAGCGTCCGTACCAGAAAGCTGGAATTTCATCTAGTAGTTAGGGAGCTGGCGAGCATTTCGGTATATGATTTGCTCATGTTTCATATCGATAGGGATTAAAGTTCAGATCAATGCAAATCGATTTGGTCCAGTCAATTAAAGTCCTACGTCGCTGCGTTTTTGCGTTACAGCTCTTCAAATTTGTAAAAAAAAAGGTACTTAAATCATTTGTTCATGTCTGCCTCTGTGGTTGATGATCAAAATCATCCTGAAAACGAAGAAAATCCATGAGGCAGACATCCAGGGCTCTGCATTATCACGGGACGTAGTTGTAAAAATGTAAAAAGAAAGCTCTATATACTAAGTCATTTGCTCATGGTTCTAGTTGCGTCCATTCGATTCATTATGACTCCCTAATACGAAAAAAATTTGGCAGACATTTTGCTCACTGATTTTGAGCTGTACAATTTTTTGAAATTTCATGGAATCAAGGGAAACGAGTATTACGGCTGATTATTGTTATTATTAATAGTTTTACTATTATTATTTTGTTTAGTAATTTTTATTAACTCAACCCTCAACAAGGTAATAAAAAAGTAAAAAAAGCAAATAAATTTGATTTGTAGCTTGGCGTGAGCGTCGAGTTTTTCAAAAAAATATTCAAATGGTCTGCCTTAGGAATATCAGAGGCCTGGATGTCTGCCTCATTCGATTTTCTTCGTTTTCAGAAGGATTCTGAACATCAGTCTCAGAGGCAGACATGAGCACATGATATAGCATACCTTTTTTTTTAACATTTTTAAAGCGCTGTCAATTGACAACGCAGAGGCATCATGCTGGCAGACCGTTTTTCTGTGGTCCTACACATTGTCTTTAATCGAACAATTCAGGTCTGCAAAAGTGTGCACTTCATATACACTTTTTAAATCATAAAAAAAACTTGAAAAATTGATTACTACAAAAGTCAGAGCCCTGGATGTCTGCCTCTTTGATTTTCTTCGTTTTCAGAAGGATTCTGAACATCAGTTTCAGAGGCAGACATGAGCAAATCATATAGTACCCTATTTTTTTTAAACAAATTCGAAGCGCTGTCAATTGACAACGCAGCGCTACCATAGTGGCAGACGCGGTCCTTAATGTTTCTTATGGTACAATTATCGCTATTAATAATGTCTGCCACATGATCAAATCATATAGAAATTTTGCTCGCCAGCTCCCTAACTATAGTAAGGTAATGTAAAGAACTGTACGTTGTACATTCATTTTGTGAATATATAAATATTTGTTGTTAAGTTCTATTACTTTAATACGCTTGTCACTCTCAGCTTTGATATTATTGGAATTACAAAAGTTTTTTGAATTATTAGTAATATAACTTTCATACTTAGTTGGAAAAAATATATTTTTAACTAGTTACCGTTACTCAAAAAATAACGAATCGTTACTATTTTCGTTACTGTGTTTAGTTTAAACAAAAAACTAAATTTAACAGGTCCAACCATACATCTACTTGTTAAGATAAAGGCCGTAGCCGGATAAGAAGGGTCAATGTGCCCCCACATGGATCATGCTCATTTTTTTTGGTTTGATTGCTATCAGTGTCAATTATTCACTTACAATTTAGTCAAATACTAGCCCTTAATATTGAACCGTTTTGCTGTAAAAAATAAAAATAATTGACACTGATAGCAATCAAAGCAAAAAAAAATGAGCACGATCCATGTGGGAACACATTGACCCTTCTTATCCAGCTACGGCCATTATTAAAAATAAGGATAAAGATAAAAAGTTACGATTTTAATAGTTTTTGTTGAATAAAAAAACTTGTTGAATTTTACCAAAATTCTTTATTAATCCCGTGTTTTATGAAGTAAATGCTCTTCTAATTTTGTTAATGTTTCTTATACGATAAAGGACTATTTGTATCACTCCAGTAAAATGCATACATTCTTGACACATTAATAATATAAGATAATAATATTGTAGCATCCACACAATTTAAACGCTGATAAGTTCCCTCAAAATCGTAGTCTTTCTCTCTCAATTGACAATTTAACTAAACTTATAAAATTTAATAAGAGACTCAAAGATGATGATAAATTAAGAGAAGATATGATGAGCAAAATACAAAAATTAATATTTACTAATTTTCAAACATAATATATTTATTTGTAATTATTTATGAAAACATTACACGTGTAGCTTAATAAGTACAACCAATTATTTTTTCAAATATTGTTTTTCAAATAACAATATTCGAAAATGTTTAGACTATGTATAGATAAAGATAAAGTTGTTATACTAACAATAAGTCTTTAATGAATATGTTAAAAAAGTTTATTACAGCAGAGATTGCAATGAAATATTTACTGGCTTTTATTATATTTGAAGAAAATTATTTGTTGAAATGTATTTAAATAAATGTAGATATTATAAATGTATTTAACTTAGATCTTTCATGTACAGGATAAATTTTAATGTAATTAAAAGATTTATTTAATTAATAATTTTTACATTTTAATTGTGACATAATCAAGAGACACGATAATGTCTCGCGCCCAGTGCAGAAAGAAACACGTGAAGACGCGAGTAAAACGCGCGAGCCGAGTACGATACGATTTTACGATTCTCATGGCTGGCGACACTAGCTTGCACTAGCTCGAGAAAGAAAGAGACTGCAGATGGCTGCGCTTTTCGGCCGCTCGAAGCTGGCCGCACACTAAAGCTATATCCACACAAACTTGCATAAGCCCATAAACATAAACATAAGAGAATTGATTGGTCCATATGCATGTGCATAAGGAAATAGACCAATCCGTTTCTTTATGCATATGGTTATGCACCTATGCAAGTTTGTCTGGATAGACCTTTACGTGCCACGCGGCTGTGCGCTGCTGCGTGCGCGCGTCCGTGTCAGATGGTGGGGGGGTCCCAGCTTCCAGCGTCCACGAAATAACAGCACTATGTGGACCTACACAGAAGTAGTATGCAATAGTATGTGCTCACCACGTGTTCCACAACATTTTTCTTCTCTTTCATGATTTTTTCATTTTATACGGAAAAAATCGAAATTGCCTTGCCGATAAACAGTAAGTGATATGAAAATCGATAGAAATTAGGTTTCTGATTAATTTTTTGATGCAGTTCCGAGGTAAATTTCCGGTAGATAATTAATTCTTTTATTCACTGTGTGATCTTTTGTGTACTTATTGTTAGATCGTTATAACCTAGATCAAACAATGAGATAAAAGATACATTAAATAAATAAAAAAATACATTTTAAAAATTGTAGTTATTTAAAACCGATTTCACATTCTCCTGATTAACATGATCCTCCGATTAAACTTACCCTTCATCTCTTTCTGTCCCCCTTATTAGAAAGAGCCGAAGAGTGAGTTTAATCGGAGGATTATGTTAATCGGAAACGATGAAATCGGTCCATAAAAGCGTAAGCGTAAGTGTAGCGAACGTAAGCAATTTAAATTTTGCAATTAGTTTTCTTTGGTGCAACGTGTGTATGCCGTATGTTCTTCTACCGTGTGGAACACATTACCACGTGGTGAAACATGTTATAACGTGTAACGGAAAATGAGGTAAAAGATACTTTGAGTAAAATAAAAAATACATTTTGGAAAATCTTAAACTCATTCTACAATAACTGTAAGAGTATGCAATAAGACGTAAGCAGTAAGAGTAGACCAACTACAATCGATTATTCTTGGATTGTAAAAATCTCATTAGTCAATAGTTTACTGCTTACTCGTCTTACACCTATTCTTACGACTATTTGTAGAATGGAACTTTATAGTCATTTAAAAATTAAGCGTAAGTCTGGCGAAAGTGAGCAATCCAAATTGTGTAATATTTTTGTTCTTTTATTTGTGCTCGTGCACGTGTGTGCCACGTGGTAGCAGAAGAACACACAGAGCTCCCGATATTTTAGATTTATAAAAGAACATTTTTCTACATTAACAAAATTAAAAAATAACTGTTCTTTTCTTTAAAATAATTAATTATTTAATAATGATATTCAACACACACGTGCAGACTATGTAATAATTTCAGTACTAGCAATGCGAATAGAAGCAAGATAAACTTATTGTTAGATTATACATGTAATCTTAAGGCTATAATTATTAATATATATATTATTATAATGCATTTTAGCATATGCTAAAAAAGAAAAGATTATTATTCTCCATATTCTTTGTCTTCTTTTAGAGAGACAATATGACAACCCATAATAAATCTTTAAATTGCGAGAGTTGCAGTCGATATCCCTACATCGGCAGAGTATCCGTAGGAGAAGAGGGTAGTGTTGACTTCGTCTATCAATTTGTGAAGAAAAGATTTGTTACCATAAGAAGAAACCGTCAGAATTTTGGCATATTCTATACTGCCCCTGACATAATTGGACCACCCAAATCCTTAAATTATGGCAAAAAATTTTATTTACCATGTTCTTTTGGAGAAAAACATGTCAGAGTATGTGTATTTTCTGGTGTTATATGTTATTGTCCTGTACAAAGTAATTGCTATCTATAAATTTATGTTACAAGATTTTCTATTTGACACATTTCGATTTTCTAATATAGTCGAGAAAGGATGGTTTCGATATTTCAATATCTCCGTGGCAAAACGAAGATTTCATGAGACCGAAAATTGATCATACTCCACGGTATACACGGGACCATATGACGAGCGAAAATAATTATTTTGGTATGTAATATTCGAATCGATAAATAAGATATTGTTAAGAAAGGTACGTTTTTGTTGAGAAGATTATAGTATAAATATATTTTCTATTTTTAAGATATTGAGTTTCATGAAGCTGTATATCCAGTCAGAGTCTCTATTTACGAAACATTTCGTCCTGGAAGCGTAATTCAAATTTCTGCTCAAGATTCCAACAATCACTGGATTCAATTGTGGGATGAATCGTCTGAGATTGTACTTCCAAAATCAAGATTATTTTCTCCACCGTTATCGCATCCATGTGACTTCAAAACTAAAATGCTCAGACTAGTGTTTAAGGATAGCTCAAGTAAATCTTATGCAAAACTAGATGCTGTGATGCTTATCGGTACATCAGATTTAATCCTTTCTAGAAATCCTAACGAGAATTTAAGTAATCTGTTAAAAAGAATTAACAGCATGTACTCTCCAACCCACGACGATGTTCACAATTTAACAGCAGATTCAAAAAGTGCACACTTGGATATAGTTCATTTGCAACGAAATTTTCCTGAATATTGTGTTATTTATAAAAGGTATTACTATTGTACATTAGGTAATATTTAAATCCTTTTTTTTCTGTTGATAATGAAAATTAATTTGTTCTGATGATATTTGCAGCGAAATAAGAAGGATTAATTATAAAAGTAATTTGAAGCACAAAAAGGCAGCTCAAGAGGTAATCCCTGGATATGTGCAACCTCTTGGACAGGACTCGCGTCGTGTTCTATCGAAAAGTTATAAGGAGCCATCACGTTGCAGTTTATCTGCGCTTCCTGTAAAGTATTCTAAGAAGTCTATTTCTCATCACAATATTTATTGCAATGACATTTCGTACTTTGAGTATTAAAGTATTTATTTTGTATTATATTTTCTTTTTACAGAATGAAATACTACTAAAAATATTTAAATACTTAGATTTGATAACATTATGCGGCATGAATGAAGTAAATAATAGGCGCTTTGATATTTTAACACGGGATCCTCTACTCTATACACGTTTGAACATGCGATGGATTCAATCTGAGAAATATATGTGCGATATATTTTGTTATTTTACACCTAGATGTGAATATTTGCAACAATTAGATCTTACAGGAAGCTACTTTTATGTTGATGATTTCGTGAACTTTCTTGATAATTGCGGCAAACGTTTAATGCGTTTAAGATTAAGTGGCTGCCGCATGGATTTAAATACTGTCCTACTTAAAATTTCAGAGACATGCAAAAATTTGAAAGGTATATGCATATAGTATATAATTGTCAAGATTATGGGTAAATTACATAACAACTAATACAAATTTTTTTTAGAATTGGATCTATATTCTTGTGATCGCATAAACGACGAAGGATTTTCGTATCTCGAAAGGCTAAATAATTTGGAACATATAAACTTTTATAGTACACGTATAAGAGCTGAACGTCTTTGCAAAATACTGCAAAATAATCAACGGATGCGTGAGTTACAATCGTACTATATAAATGATGCAGTTCTAATAGAGTTGGCAAATTCTTGTCGTGACTTGGAAGTAATATATTTACAAAACACACGTGATCTTACATATCAGGGTATTAATGCTCTCGCTAACTGTAAGAATTTACAAAAAGTGATGCTTTATCTGTAAGTGTGTGTGTGCTACATTTGTTTTAAAATACACATTATTGTATTCTTTATTGAAATTTGTTTGCTTCTCTAGCGAGCATCTTGAAAAAGTTACATAAATTTTTTGTTTGCAATTGAAATACTGTACTAATTATATGATTTTTTACAAGAAACATGCTCTCCAGAAAATCAAATAAAGACACGATATAAGGCAAATGAGAGCTATACTCTGATATTAATGAGAGAGATTTAAAATTTATTTAATAAATTTTAAATCTTTCGTGTATTTCCAAGTACACGAATTTCCAACATACTAAACCGCGCGCCGATTTTTTGTCGGACTGAAAACACGGTTTTTGTTGGAGCATTAAATTCCCTTATCTCCCCCCCCCCAACGATTAAAATCATTTTGATGCTAATTTTAAGCATCTAAATTGATATAAAATTTATTGCGAAAAATATTACCTCAGCCAGGGTTTGAACCTGGAACCTCCCGTATACCGTGCGGGTGTCGTGCCAGTTCGACCACTGAGGCTATGGTAATATTTATCGCAATAACAAACTAATTAATAGAAACCTGTAGGACGCATTGTTTCAGCCTGCGTAAATTAATTACAAGAACAGGTCCTACAGGTTTCTATTAGTTTGTTATTGCGATAAATATTACCATAGCCTCAGTGGTCGAACTGGCACGACACCCGCACGGTATACGGGAGGTTCCAGGTTCAAACCCTGGCTGAGGTAATATTTTTCGCAATAAATTTTATATCAATTTAGATGCTTAAAATTAGCATCAAAATGATTTTAATCGTTAGGGGGGGGGGGGGAGATAAGGGAATTTAATGCTCCAACAAAAACCGTGTTTTCAGTCCGACAAAAAATCGGCGCGCGGTTTAGTATGTTGGAAATTCGTGTACTTGGAAATACACGAAAGATTTAAAATTTATTAAATAAATTTTAAATCTCTCTCATTAATATCAGAGTATAGCTCTCATTTGCCTTATATCGTGTCTTTATTTGAGTTTCTGGAGAGCATGTTTCTTGTAATTAATTTACGCAGGCTGAAACAATGCGTCCTACAGGTTTCTATTAGTTTGTTATTGCGATAAATATTACCATAGCCTCAGTGGTCGAACTGGCACGACACCCGCACGGTATACGGGAGGTTCCAGGTTCAAACCCTGGCTGAGGTAATATTTTTCGCAATAAATTTTATATCAATTTAGATGCTTAAAATTAGCATCAAAATGATTTTAATCGTTAGGGGGGGGGGGGGGAGATAAGGGAATTTAATGCTCCAACAAAAAACCGTGTTTTCAGTCCGACAAAAAATCGGGCGCGCGGTTTAGTATGTTGGAAATTCGTGTACTTGGAAATACACGAAAGATTTAAAATTTATTAAATAAATTTTAAATCTCTCTCATTAATATCAGAGTATAGCTCTCATTTGCCTTATATCGTGTCTTTATATGATTTTTGTTACAGAGACGAATACCCAGTTACTGATGACAGCTTATTTAGATTACTTTCTTCTTATCAACACTTGCAAGAAATTAATTTGTCCAAAGCAGTCCTCACTGACCACCGGTTGGAATTACTAGCGCAATGCAAAAACTTGAAGATGTTATATCTTTTTGCAGCGAAACTTGATATACCTGATAATTGTTCCGTTATTTTGAAACAATGTCGTAAACTGCAAGAGTTTTATCTCTATTTCTGTAAAATAAGTAATCAATTAGTTAATCAATGGAAGGAAAGATATCCGCATGTGTCCGTCTATACATACAAATAAAGTGAAGTTTATGTTTACTATTTTGAAATATAAAAATTAATAATTTTTTTTGGTAATTATTCATTTTAGGAGAGGCACCTTTGATGACCTTGACCTTGGCATATGTTGTCAAGGTCACCCTCCTGAGTGACTTTCAGAAAGTTTTAGCCGGCGCTCGTTTTTTATTAAAAAGTTATAAACAAAAAAAGTTTGAAAAATGTAGCAGTTATTTTGAGTATTAATACACATAAATGACTGATATTTATGTGGAAATAGTACATGTATGAACGAAGGAAAATTATTTAAAGCAGTGAATTGTTAGTATATTGAAAGTAAAGTTATTTAAAGCAGAGAATAGTTGGTATATTGAAAAATATATATACAATTGTATATGTTAGAAAGCATAAATATAAAGTAACAAGTTTCCCTGCTTTAATCAAAAACATAAACTGTTCTTTGCTTTAATCATTTAATTGAAATAACAGTATGTAAATACATTATTACCTTTTATTATTCTTTTTTAAATACATATATTATTCATTTTTACGTGGTTCGAAATTTAAATTTAACATTTCTTTGAAATAAACGTAGTAACTATAAACACGACTACGTCGATCTCGTCCAAATTCCTACAAATTTAAACAGTTAAATACTGTCAAAGCACGTCATCTAATCTATGTAAGTATTCTCTGCTTTAACAAAAAGACTTCAATTTATCAACAATTTACTGCTTTAAATGTTGTGTTTTGGTAAAGCAGCGACTTTCTCGTGAAATAAAGTATTCACTGCATTAACAAAAAGACTTTAATTTATCAACAATTTACTGCTTTTAATGTTGTGTTTTGGTAAAGCAGCGACTTTCTCGCGAAATAAAGTATTCTTTGCTTTAACAAAAACACTTCAATTTATCAATAATTTACTGCTTTAAATGTTGTGTTTTGGTAAAACAGCGACTTTCTTGCAAAATAAAGTATTCTTTGCTTTAAGAAAAATAAACGTATTAGTTTATGCCTTTCACAAAGTACTTAAAATAACTGCTACATTTTTCAAACTTTTTTTGTTTATAACTTTTTAATAAAAAATAATATATATTTGTTTGCAATAACATGTTTTAGAAATCGAGGTAACAGTAGAACAATAAATAATTGATACCATCAACGCCGAATTATTACACGGACAATATTATACAAACGTTACATGTTTTAAATATTTCATTTTTGTAGTCTGGTCATATTTGCATAATTGTATAATGTACGTTCGAAATTAGGCCAGTGGCATACGGTGCATGTTTTCCTGCTGGATTGCTTACGATCTAGTAAATTATTATAATTTCACCACTCGGCACTCAGGATTGCTGTTCTAATTTACTAGATTGCAAGCAATCCAGCAGGAAAACACGCTCCGTGTGCCGCTGGCTTTACAAATGCCCTCGTGCGCGTACGTTCGGTATTACATGTGATGCCCTCGTGCACGTACGTTCGAAATTACATGTAATGCCCCCTAACAGGATCACTTGTCCCTCGAATCAATTGTTCTACGGATAATTTATCGTCGGATATTTCGTCGTTAGGCCGAATGTCGTATGGATCAATTGTCGCGGATCAAGTGTCGCGGATCATTTGTCGTCGGGCCACCGGTCGTGGCACCTTTCTTTTCATTTGCGCTGTATTCAATAACGGCCTCTTGTGCATATTTTCTCATACTACAATATAAAAACAGATTAATCCTAATATGCGATTAGAGTACATAAAGAAAAAAATGTATCGTACGAGGTACCGTAAGCACAAAGCAAAGTCAGTGTTAAGTATACTGCGCCGAATCAAAATGAATCAATAAATCAACGTGTTTACGCATTCAATTAGATTTTCTATGCTGTGTTTTACGAATAGATATAAAATTATTTATTCGTATTGCTCCAAATGTAGCGTGCGTTATACCGGAAAGCTGTAATTTCATCTAGTAAGGTGATGTAAAGAACTGTACGTTGTACATTCATTTTGTGAATATATAAGTATTTGTTGTTAAGTTTTATTACTTTTATACGCTTGTCACTCGTTGCTGATATTATTGGAATTACAAAAGTTTTTTGAATTATTAGTAACATAACTTGGTTGGAAAATTTTTAACTATATACACTGTTAAATTCATAGGGTTAAATTCAACTTAATTTGAGTAATTTTTAACTATTCCATAGGTCGCCACTGCTCCTACTCAATATGTAGTTAATTTAACTAAAACAATGTTAATTTGACTAAATCAATGGAGTTAAAATAATCCTATTTTGTTTCAAACTAATAATTTTGACGCACATGGTAGTTAAAAATAACAAAATAAATTTAACTCATGGTATTGGTTTAAATTTCATCCTCTAACTTTTAACAGTGTAGTTGCCGTTATTCGTTACCGATTAAAAACAAATAATTTGTTACAATTATTGTTACTAATTTTGAAAAGTAACTCGTTATTGTTACCGTTACCCAAAAAGTAACAAATCGTTACTATTTTTGTTACTGTATTTAATTAAAGAAAAAACTAAATTTAACAGGTCCAACCATATATGTCTACTTGTTAAAGATAATTTATTAAAAATAAAAATAAAGATAAAAAGTTACAATTTTAATAGTTTTTGTTAAATAAACAAACTCGTTGAATGTTACTAAAATTTTTTATTAACTTTTGGTATAAGAGCTGATGCTCTATCGTATCGCCTATTCACTATTGTATAGGCCAAGATTGAAGTAAGGATTAATGTAACTGTTCAATTCGTTACTCAATAAATGTAACTGTACGTTACCGTTACAGTTACTACCAAAAAATATAACTCTATTAACGTAACGGGCCTCTAGTAACGTGTTACTTTATAACCTTGCTAATTAAGAAATAAAAAATAGAAAAATAGAAAAAGTGTAATAAAAATTCACTCTTGGCCAACGTAAATCCTTTTTTTTAATTGATTAAAAAATAATAATTAGCTAATGTAAATAGGTTCACGAACAATCAAATTTAAAGTATAAAAACTTGTTTTAACGAGCCACAAAGATATAGGTCCCTGAGAATATGCTTTCTGAGTATAGGAGTGTCTTTTACAGGGTGTATCAGAATCGGTCCTTTATGTATTTTGTTTTTTAAATATTGATCCTACTTATGAATAATAAACAAGAAGTAACCTTTTCCAAAAACGATAACATAATAATTGCTTTTGTTTCCAAATCTAATTTTTTTTTGTATACCGAAATTACCAATTTTCAAGTGCTTCAATAATTCAACTTTCTTGAACCGGGGTTCTCTTCGTGTATTTTCCTTTTAAGTGCAATTAACTACAAAACTCTTGAACAACTCTTTCTTGTAGCCACACATTTAAGAGATATGATATTATTTGTAAAACTCTTATTTTACAGTTTTGTTCTGACGTTTCGGCACTTAAAAAAAAGCTCCAATGTACTATATATATATATATATATATATATATTATCTAGATATTTATATAGATATCTATATATATCTATATATATATATATATTTCTATATATATATATATATATATATATATATACACACACACATATATAAGTGTTTTATTATGGTACATAGAGTCCCTCGTAATCAGAATCTGGTCATACGGTAGCAACTTTTGATTTTTTTTTATACGAATTAGGATCTAATCCGAAATAGACACTTTACCCTACTGGCCCTTGTATCTCTAATTATTTTCTGTGCAAAAGCCTATTTTATTATTCCTACAAAAAAAAGAACTTTATAAAGCGAAAAAAATTTAATATAAAAAACGCCAATAACTCATAATCCTATAAAATAAGAAACCTTACAAAGGTGAAAAGAAGACATGCCAAGTACATAAAACAAATATGCAAGAAATATATACAAAAAAATATCTAGCAGTATGTAATAGATGTTTAAAAAAATTGAATTGTTCAAAGATAAATTGTCCTATAATAGATATGAAATTAAGGAGGTATAGGTCGTACAGTCCTTGCTAAAAGTAAACTTTCAATAAAAGAAGACTTTGCATGTATGTCAAAGAACTCAAAATTTTTTATATGTTAAAAGGGATTACCGTTAACAATTTGAGTATGATTTTTTGCTATTTAAATAATTAGTTTAAACAATTAAAAAAAATGGTTTTGTTGCAAAAAATTTGAAACTTAAAATACAATATCAATGATGTATGTTTTACACATAAAAAAAGTTTAAGAAATATCTTAATAGTTTCTTTATATTTTATTTATATTTACACACAGGAAAAATGTCGATTCTCGATATAAAAAATAATGTTAATTTTAACAACTTTAAACTTAAATAACTTTTAAATAACATTAGAATTTTACAGAGTATTTTTAATTTAATTTAGAAACAATTTACAGCACTTTCTGAATATAATATGAAATACTTTCAATACATCCTTAATTACAATAACTCTTAAACCAGTAAGAAATTTGTGCTGAAATTTTACACAGATACTTAGACGTAATAATAGAACAATTTATGAAATTTTTAGATTTTTGGTAATGCTTTGAGATGTCACCCATACATCCTTAATACAATTATAATCAAGTATTTTAATACTAAAAAAAGACCTCAAAAAAGTTTAGCTGTAAAAAACTTACTTCAAAAATATACTGCTAAAAAATGGATAGAACTTCATGGTACTTAAATAAAAGAATTATATAATGCATCTAAAAGTGTATTCAGTAAAAACTTAATGTATCAAAGAGTGTACGTAAAAGAAAGTTTTATACATCCAAAGATATATGCAGAAATATTTTATTGTATCCAAAAGTATAAGCAGCAATAGTTCAACGCATCTACTGTTATTTCATGCAAATTTAAAAACGCAAAAAAATTATTATAGGACTAAAGATGATTAAAGATCAACTGGATTATACTGAAGAAAATACTTAGTATGCTCAGGTTAAGTTTATTTAATAAGTACAAAAGAAATGATTAAATGAATAAATGTAATTAATTCTAATTAAAGCCATTTTAATGACTTTAAATTTAGCTTAAAGATTTTAAAATTAATCAAAAAATAGGGACTACAGGTAATATTCGCTTATTATATGGACTACATAATTTTTTAAAATTACGTAAAAATATATATCAGTATATAATGATGAATGATGATAATTATCCACCAATTAGGTCTATGAGTGCCATGATTTGTATAGTATTTATTTGCTAACTGATTATTGTTTTCATTAATCTGACATTTTGAAAAAAGGTAGGAATTTTAACTGATACAATTATTTTATTATTTAATTTTTGCCTGCAAATCTTAAGAATCTCGCAGAACATGTTGAAATTGTGTATAAAATTATTTATATTGTTCTATATATTATCGTATGTACTAAATCTTGAGATTGCAATGAAGTTTACTGGCTCTTATTATATTGAAAGAAAATCATTTGTTCAAACGTATTTAAATAAATGTAGATATTATAAATGTATTTAATTTATGTCTTTTATGTACAGAATAAATTTCAATACAATTAAAAAATTTATTTAAATTAGAAAAACCGGTTTCCAGCAAATTGGTAACAAAAAAACTATACATATAATGGCACTCCTCGGAAAATTCTATCCCTATTTTATATACTTTTAGTAAAAATTCGGTTTAGGAGTTTGGGCTGGGTGTTGATGAGTCAGTCAGTCAGTCAGTCAGTCAGGACATCTTCCTTTATATATTTAAATTTGAAGAAAATTATTTGTTCAAATTTATTTAAATAAATGTAGAGATTATAAATATATTTAATTTATATTCTTTATGTACAGGATAAATTTTAATACAATTAAAAGATTTATTTAATTAATAATTTTTACGTTTTAATTGTGACATAATTAAGGGACACAATATTGTCTCGCCCCTAATGGGAAAAGGGACACGCGAAAACGAGAGTAAAGGTCAATCCAGACAAAATTTCATAGGTGCATAAGCATATGCATGAAGAAATGGATTGGTCTATTTTCTTATGCACATGTATATATACCAATCAATTTTCTTATGCTTATGTTTATGCGCTATGCAAGTTTGTCCAAATAGATCTTAAAGGCCATCGCAAACAAAATGCATAGCTTAGCATAAGCGTAGCATAAGACCTCTAAACCAATGAGCATCCAGCATAAAGTTGCCATATTTATAAACATAAGATGCTCATTGGTCCAGCGGTCTTATGCTATACTTATGCAGTCTATGCAATTTTGTGTGCGATGGCCTTAAGCGCGCGAGGCGAGTACGATAGGATTTTACGATTCTCGTGGCCGGCGACGCTAGCTTGCGAGCACACAGCCGCCGCACAGTCGGATGGTGGAGGGTCCTAGCAGCAGTGTCAACGAAATAACAGCACTGTGTAGACCTACTACTGTTTTGCTGATAAACAGTAAGTAGTATGAAAATCGATAAAAAATAGTTTTTCTGATTAATTTTTTGATTCAGTTCCGAGTTAAATGTCCGGTAGATAACTAATTCTTATATTTACTGTGTGACCTTTTGTGCGACTTATTGTTAGATCGCTACAACCTATATCAGAAAATGAGATAAAAGATACATTAAAGAAATAGAAAAATATATTTTGAAAAATATTAGTTGTTTAAAAGCGTAAGCGTAAGTGTAGCGAACGTAAGCAATTTAAATTTTGCAATTATTTTTCTTTGGTGCAACGTGTTCTTCTACCGTGTGAAACACATTACCACGTGGTGGAACATGTTATAACGTATATCGAAAAATGAGATAAAAGCATTGAGAAAATAAAAAATACATTTCGGCAAATCTTAAACCCATTCTACAATAACTGTAAAAGTATGCGGTAAGACGTAAGCAGTAAAAGTTGACCAATCAATTATTTATTCTTGAATTGTAAAAATCTTATTAGTTATAGGCTTACTCCCAGGTAACACATACACGTTTTAGAAATATTTTATAAGCGTTTTTCCGAAACCTTTTATAACCGATTTCTAGAAACGTTTCTCGTGAGTAAAAATGATTATTCAAAAAATTTTCGACGAAACGTTTCTTTTCCGATAAAATAACGTTTCAAAAACTATTATAGAAACGTTTTGTTTTAATGATAAAGACATTTTAGATAAAGACATTTAAAATTCTTACTTTTCAACTCTTTTGAACGTGATTATGAGACATACCTCGTCTTTGAAACATGTGCGAGAATGTTCTAGAAGCTTTATGCATATATCATCTATGACGTCTATTCTTTTTCGAAGAAATTCCTGAACTGGTGCACATTCGTGCAATAAGTTAAGGGAGAATATACACCTAGCAGGGTCCGAAAAATCGTTTTTTCAATTTTTACATTTTCTTCATGTTTGATATGTTAAGAATGTTTGTTGAAAATTTTAAGTGGAATTTCCAAAATTTACAAAGTTACAGCCTAGAGAGTAAATGCATTCGTTGGACGGGCGCCGCGCCGCGTCGGGTCGCACAGGTAGCAGCATGACGGCGACGCACCGCTCAGGTAGCACTAGATCCAGGTCTAACCGTCCCTTCAGTCTTATTGTGCTCCGATCTATTGTGTTTCTTGGTATAACGGTATTTTATTGGTCTTGCATAGCCTGTCTCTGTCATATTTTAAACGCTACGGCTATCCTGACAGAAACTTAGCATGCTTCGTCAGTAGCTTGCCGTTCGCGTATAGCTGTGCGTTAGAGCAAGTGTCGAAGCCTTCGTTTGTGAATAAAGTATTCAGGAGTAAAGATGGAAAAGAAAAAAGGTTGTAGAGAGAGCCACAGATCGGAGGAATTTCGGAAAGATCGCAAAAGGAAGAAAACGCCGCCTGAAAATCGATACGATGCAGAAAGAACTGAATTGAATGTTAGTGCCAGTGCCAAAAAATTGAAGGACGCACAAGACGTTCCAGTGTCAGAAGAATTAAGCATCGGATATCGAATTTTAAATTTTGTGACAGTCTTTTCTGTTTTGTCAGAATGTAAGAAATGCAAAACGTGCGGGGGTGACGTGCAGTTCAAATCAGAAAGCATCCGAAGACTGGGATTCAAAATTTTGGTTTTGTGTTCATCATGCCAGCCGTCTTCCATACCTTCGTATCCTTATATGGGCAACTTTTTGCCATTACAGCTCCACAGACAGCAAGCCTGAACATAAATATTGCCCCAAAGGCTCCGACTCGTGATACAAGTGACAACAAGCAAAATTTAAGCTAGAAGGGATCAACTACGTAATTTTTGTCACGATTATTCTTATTCGGCATTACTGAACTCGGTTTTGAAGGTCATCAAACCGATATACGAAGACTTCAGTAAAGACACGTTGTTGGATCGCTGTATTGGTGATTATACGCAGAAGAGCAACGAAAGCTTTAACCAATTAATTTGGAAGATAGCTCCAAAAACGATGCACAGCGAGGCTGCAATTGTTGAAACTACACAGCAACTTGCATATTTAACAATGGAGTCACATTATTACTACAAATAATGAACGTCATAGAAATTTCTGTTGGACCGAACGCACACATGTACGCTGCAGGCGAAGATGACCTCCGCATAGGGCAAGCCGAGGTATGAGCGCAAGAACAAACGAAAGAAGAGCGTCTACGGCGTTGACAACAAAATTTAGGAGATATGGGCGTACCTTCCACTTCGGAAAACCATATATTATGGACCTGGTATCGATGACTCTGTGTAAGTTGAACAAATTTCATAATTTATCCATCAAAACATTTTCAAACGCGTTTTTTCTCAAAACAAAGTTTTTTAAACTGGTATCCAAAATATCTCAAAAACCACTGAACCGACAAATTTAGACTTTCTCGTGGTTATTGTATACATAATTATCTATCGCGTGTCATAGGATTTTTTTAATTCTTAGTTTTTGTTTTTTGAGTAAAAAAAAACAAATTTTTTCTTGAAAATCGCTACTTTAAGTTCAAGCGCCCGCCATTTTGTAAAAAATCGATATTTTTAAAATCGGCTATGACACTCCAAAGATAATAATATCCATTTTCATTTCTTATTTAATTTTTTGTTTGTTTTAGATGATTTTTTACGAATCGCCGCTGGGTACCGTTTTGGAACATTTTTTTACGGCACTCCGTAGACGACTCCAGTATTCCGTGAATTTGCAACATTTTTTAATAAAAAAATTTAAGACATTCTTAAAAGTTTATATTTTTAACTACAAAAAATCTGGACCCGATAATTCCAATAGTGCCTCTGAAAAAAATTCCCGAAACTTACCTTCTCTTTTCGTTTCTAGGTGTATATTTCCCCTTAAAGTAAAACAAAATTATACTTGTCTTGTACTCTAACTTAAGGTGGTTCCGTCATTACAAAAATATGCAGCCAATTTTATGAAATTTTAATATGTTGTTCTGGAATGCAAAATAGAATTATGTGAATTTTTTGGGAATTTTGCACCGTCCCGTTTTGAAAAAAATCTAATCCAAAAATTGAAAAAGTACAATTTTTAGAGTAGATTTTTTTCCAAACGGGACGGTGAAAAATTCCCAAAAAATTCACATAATTTTATTTTGCATTCCAGAACAACATATTAAAATTTCATGAAACTGGCTGCATTTTTAACATAGGTTCTTATGGGAAATGACATTATTGCATACCTTTAGAATGAAATAAGTGCAAGAAAAAATGCAAATGATAAAGAAAAAAAAATATGCACATGTAACTTAATAATTTACAAATAAATGAGCGAAAGAAACGGAAAGGTTACCGCACATTTCGTAGAAAAATTAATTATTTAAGTATAAATTGCTTGATTTTTCGTCTGCTAGACTGCAACGGTCGTGAACGACGTGAACAGCAGCACGCACTATACACGCGGCGACCAATCAGAGCAATCCCCTTCTCTCCCACTACTTCAAACGCTAGTGCGCTGTTACCAGAATCCCCGCGTCCCACTACTCCCCCCGATGAAGCGACCGAACCTCCTTAATTGCATTACTGATGTGCACCAGTTCAGGAAGTTCTTCAAAACGAAACAGTTCTTTCAATGGCCACGTTCAGCAGAACGCTTATTTTGCAACTGTTGGAAGTTTTCTAAGCTCAGATTTGTCCGATAACAAATAAATTAAGACTGATAAGACAAAATTAATTTAAGTAAATAAGTGGATATATGTGCGTGGATAAAATAATTTGTGCAATAATAACTAGTGCAATATAAATTTAAATGTTTTAAAAAAGTCTACCCTTATGAAAAAGTACACTCAACTTTGATGGTTGACACCCAATTTGAGTGTTAACACTAAATTAACACTCAAATTTGGGCGTAAGTTTAGTGTTTGTCATCAAAGTTAAGTGTCAACACTTAAATTTAGGTGTAGATTGAGTGTTGACCATTAAGGTTTAGGTAAGTTGTGGGTTTAATCCTCAATGATGAGTGTATATTAAGAGTTTATTCTCAATGATAAGTGTAGGTTGGGGATTAAGCCTCAATGTTTAGTGTAGGTTGGAGATTGATCCTCATCGTTGGATGTTGGTTCGGTGTTAACAGGGTGTTAACCTTTAATGTTCTATGTCGATTTAATCAGTGTCGCCATGATCCCTTTATCGTTGGGTGTCGTTTAAATGTTATTGTGTTAATCTTTGTTAAGTGTCAATTGACGGCTTGGTTTATGGGAAAAGTGTTTCAGATAAAAGTTGAAAGGTTTGAGGGGGGCCAATAAACGATCTCATTGGATTTTGGATCCGGGGCCTGTATTGAGCCCAATAAAAATAAATAAAAATAAAAATAAAATATTATATTGTATTAGCAGACATGGATAATGTAAATATTTTATGATTTGAGCATTATAATAATTGCGTTACAATATTAATTTTTTTAGGCTTCCATTTCCATTAAATAGTTACTTTATAACTGTAAAAGTTACAACAAAATTCTTGTTTGTAATTTGACAATTTTGAAAACTAAAATATTATATAATAGGTACATTTTCAGTACTACATCCGCTAATTTATTAAACAAGAAATTAAATTAAGCAACTAATTAAATTATTAATATTAAATATTTATACAATAAGATTTTTGTATTTACATTTATTAAAATAAAAAATAAGTTTAATTGTGAAAATAAATATTAATAATTGAACTTATTAAAAATTAAATAATTTGTTCAGATATTGCGCTTGAATTCTTTTCGCGTTTTACAACGCCCGATCGTTTCACATTAGATGGCGCGACGCGCGAGTCGCCACTCTCAAAGAACCCCCGCCTCTTTTCTCACTTGTTAGATGTCATAGCCGCACTTGCTTGCGTTTCTTCGAACGTGTCGAGTCCGTTACCTCTTTCTTGACGGATTGATCGTTGCGGCGCGTGTTCTGGAGACCAACCGAACGAGAGTCGGATGACCAGGGAGAGCTCACCGTCAGGAAAGGGAGAACTGCGGCAGTTAGCGTCCGAGAGGGAGGATCGAGGCGAGGAGTCCGGTTCAGCGAGCGGAGTCCTTAAGAGATTCTCATTGGGACGCCATATTTGTTACTTTCATTTAAGGGTTTATATTTTATACCGTCATTTTTAAGGATTAACCATTAATTGAAGGTTAACCATAACTTGAAGGTTAACCATCATCCAAAGAAAAACCCTTAAAGTTGGGTGTGGACCGCCAATTGCAGGTTAACCTTCAAATGATGGTTAACCTTCAATTGGCGGTCCGAATTCACACCCAACTTTAAGGGTTTTTCTTTGGTGTTTTCTTAACGGTTAACACCAAACGTTGAGTGTATTTTTCCATAAGGGTATTAAAGCTACTATATATATAGATAAAGCAAATTATAATTTTGAAAGAAAAAATTTAACAAATATGTATTTTTGTTAACTGTAGAAACGCAAAAAATGTGTTTTTCAAATCATGGTTTCAAAAACATTTTTGTTAAAACGTTCCTTAATGGTTCTTACGGTTATGTAATTATGTATACGTTCAAAAAACATATATGAAAATAATATGTGCTACTTGGGCTGCTTACGCGTCTTACATCTACTCTTACGACTATTGTGGAATAAAACTTTATAGTCATTTAGAAATTAAGCGTAACTCTGGCGAATCTAAATTGTGTAACTTTTTTGTTCTCTTTTGTGCTCGTGCACGTGTGTACCACGTGGTAGTAGAAGAACACACAGAGCTCCCGATAATTTAGATTTATAAAAGAACATTTTTCTACATTAACAAAATTAAAAAATAACTATTATATTCTTTAAAATAATTAATTATATTATTTAATAATGATATTCAACACACACATGCAGATTATGTAATAATGTCAGTACTAGCAATGCGAATGGAAGCAAGATAAACTTATTGTTAGATTATACATATAATCTTAAGGCTATAATTATTAATATATATAATATTATAATGCATTTTAGCATATTCTAAAAAAGAAAAGATTATTATTCTTTATATTCTTTGTCCTCTTTTAGGGAGACAATATGACAACTCTCAATAAATCTTTAAATTGCGAGAGTTGTAGTAGATATCCTTACATCGACCGAGTTTCCGTAGGAGAAAAGAATAGTGTTGACTTTGTCTATCAATTTGTGAAGAAAAAATATGTTACCACGAGAAAAAATTACCAGAATTTTAGCATATTCTGTACTGCCCCTGACATAATTGGACCACCCGAATCTTTAAATTATGGCGAAGAATTTCATTTACCATGTTCTTTTGGAGAAAAACATGTCAGAGTATGTGTATTTCCTGGTATTATCTGTTATTGTCCTGTACAAAGTAATCGCTATCTATAAATTTATGTTACAAGATTTTCTATTTGATACATTTCGATTTTCTAATATAGTCGAGACAGGATGGTTTCGATATTTCAATATCTCCGTGGCAAAACAAAGATTCCATGAGAGTTTCGTTGATTGGTGATTATCCATGGTATACACGGGACCACAAGACGAGCGAAAATAATTATATTGGTATATAATATTCGAATCGATAAATAAGATATTGTTACACAGTAAAAAATCGTGTGTACATAGCGGTCCAGATGTTAAAATTTTCTTGTGTTACCAAGATTTGATTATTATTTCAATGTCAAATTAACATACAACAGGTATGTTATTATTTTCTTAACATTTTTATGTGTACATTTATGTCAACGTGATAACTTAACACTTTATATGTGTCATTTAGAAATTAACTATTATTTTGAACTATCCTTTTAACACAATGCTTTAAAAAATCAACACGTGTTAAAGTTATTTTAACACATAAATAAATGTTAAAGTAAATTTTCAAATAATCGTAAAATTTGACACACAAAATAATTAAATTGACTAAAATTAAATGTATCTATTACATATAATTTAAGTAAAATCTGCAAAATAATGAATATCATGTGTTAATATAACTTAAAAGTCCAAAGAACAAATATAAATGTAAAGTATAATGTCAATTAATTAACATTTCTAATTTATCAACAAGTAACACACGATGAATGAGTCATTTTAACTTAAAATTTAGAGTGGACTTTCTGGGACATGTAGAAAATGTTAAAATCACGTATTATTTTTTACTGTGTAAACAAGATACGTTTTTGTTAAGTAGAGGTTATAATTATATTTTCTATTTTTAAGATATCGAGTTTCATGAAGCTGTATATCCAGTCAGAGTCTCTATTTACGAAGTATACAATCCTGGAAGCGTAATTCAAATTTCGGCTCAAGATTCCAACAATCACTGGATTCAGTTGTGGGTTGAATCGTCTCAGATTGTACCTTCGAAACCGAGATTATTTTCTCCACCGTTATCGCATCCGTGCGATTTTAAAACTAAAATGCTCAGACTATTGTTTAAGGATAGCCCACGTAACAATTATGCAAAACTGGATGCTGTGATGCTTATCGGTACATCAGATTTGATCCTTCCTAGAAATCCTAACCAGAGTTTAAGTAATCTGTTAAAAAGAATTAACAGCATGTACTCTCCAACCCACGACGATGTTCACAATTTAACAGCAGATTCAAAAGTGCACACTTGGATATGGTTCATCTGCAACGAAATTTTCCTGAATACTGTGTTATTTATAAAAGGTATTACTATTGTACATTAGGTAATATTTAAATCCGTTTCTCCTGTTAATAATAAAAATCAATTTATTCCGATGATATTTGCAGCGAAATAAGAAGGATTAATTATGAAAGTAATTTGAAGCACAAAAAGTGCAAAAAGGCAGCTCAAGAGGTAATCCCTGGATATGTGCAACCTCTTGGACAGAGATACTCGCGTCGTATTCTATCGAAAAGTTATAAGGAGCCATCACGTTGCAGTTTATCTGCGCTTCCTGTAAAGTATTTTAAGAAGTCTATTTCTCATCATAATATTTATTGCAATGACATTTCGTACTTGAAGTATTAAAGTATTTATTTTGTATTATATTAATTATATTTTATTTTTACAGAATGAAATACTACTAAAAATATTTAAATACTTAGATTTGATAACATTATGCCGCATGAATGAAGTAAATAATAGACGCTTCGATATTTTAACACGGAATCCTCTACTCTATACACGTTTGAACATGCGATGCATTGAATCTGACAAATATATGTGCGATATATTTTGTTATTTTACACCTAGATGTAAATATTTGCGACAATTAGATCTTACAGCAAGCAACTTTGATGTTGATGTTTTCGTAATTTTTCTTGATAATTGCGGCAGGCATTTAACGCATTTAAGATTACGCAAATGCCGCATGCATTTTAAAAATTCTGTCCTACTTGAAATTTCAGAGATATGCAAAAATTTGAAAGGTATATGCATGTAGTGTATGTATATAATTGTCAAGATTATGGGTAAATTGCATAACAACTAATACAAATTTTTCTTAGAATTGGATCTAAGTTATTGTACTGGCATAGACGACGAAGGATTTTCGTATCTCGAGAAGCTGAAAGGCTTGGAACGTTTATACCTTTCTAGTACAAGTATAACAAATGAACGTCTTTGCAAAATACTGCAAAATAATCAACGGATGCGTGAGTTACATTTGGGACCCTATGTAATTGATGCAGTTCTAATAGAGTTGGCAAATTCGTGTCGTGACTTGGAAGCAATATATTCACTGTACGAATATGATCGTACATCTCAGGGTATTAATGCTCTCGCTAACTGTAAGAATTTACAAAAAGTGTACCTTGGTCTGTAAGTGTGTGTGCTACATTTTCTTTTAAAATACACATTATTGTATTCTTTATTGAAATTTGTTTGCGCCTCTTGCGAGCATCTTGAAAAAGTTACATGAATTTTTTCTTCGCAATTAAAATACTGTACTAATTATATGATTTTTGTTACAGAGACAAATATCCAGTTACTGATGACGGCTTATTTAGATTACTTTCTTCTTATCAACACTTGCAAGAAATTTATTTGTTCTCTGCAGTTCTCACTGATCACAAGTTGGAATTATTAGCGCAGTGCAGGCACTTGAAGATGTTATATCTTATTGCAGCGAAACTTGATGTACCTGATAATTATTCTGTTATTTTGAAACAATGTCCTAAACTGCAGGAGTTTTATCTCTTTTTATGTAATATAAGTGATCAATTGGTTAATCAATGGAAAGAGAGATATCCGCATGTATCCGTCTATACATACGACGCCAGATAAAGGGACTGATAATTTGAATAGTTTTTGTTTACTTTTGTTTACATAAAATGAAGTTTATGTCTACTATTTTGAATAGAAAAATTATAAAAATTAAATTATTTTTTTAGTTATTTGGTACACAAGATAGTACAGAGAAATTATGATTTTTCTGCGGAATAATTCGCATGTAGCTAAATTTTTGCATGGACCTTTATTTCGTCGTTAAAAACGTTAAAAACAATATGTGAAATGTCCCCATCGATGTGACCCCTGCTATAAATTTTACCGAGGGTCAAAGGTAAAGAAAAATAGTTTTTCGCAAATATTTCTTTATTCATTAGTCCTACGGCAAAAATAGTTATTACAAAATTTGTAGCTTATAAAATTCTCTACAGAAAAATGTTCTATAAATTTTTTTGTACAAGTAATACTTTTCACGTAATAAATTTTGCAAGATATAAGTTGCGCGGTTTTACGGAGCGTACTGACAGACGTCAAATCGGTCAAATAAACTGAAGCGTCGCACAAAAAATGTCATATCTTTTGAACGAATCATCGTACAGAAATGATCAAAGAATCGTTGAAAAGCAGAAACTTCCAGCTTTTTAATGCAATTTGGTTCGTCATTTTATGATAATTTTTGAAAATTCTATGATGATTTAAACATATTGTTACATGCATTTTTTGCCTTTTTTTATAAAATCAGTCACAAGTAGGTTCCAAATTATAAAAAAAAAAAAAAAAAATCCAAAATAAAAAAAAAAAAAAAAAAACCGCCAGCAGGCTTTTACAATATATACTTCATACTTTGACCGTACCAGAGGAAAAAAATTACAAAAATGTTTTGCTTTAAAATCAATGACATTTTTGTACTATTGACATTTTTAGTAATTTTTAAATTTTTTGATGAAACATTAAAATTAAAATCGTTATAACTTATAACTTGGCGAAAAATTGCGTTAAAAAATTTTTTAAAAAAGCAATCGAAAGCTTGAAAAGTTTACTTTTAGCTCCTGTATCGCAATAATCCGGCATTTTTTTCAATTTTTCTTTATTTATGTAAATATGCCTTTTGTCGCGGAAAATCTTGTTTAAACAAAGAACTATATATTTACTACTACTTATAGTAATTTTGTATAAAAATTTACGTCTCTCAGAGATAATGCACCGTTTTTTACACCACCTCGGAGGTACAGTGCTAAGGGCGTTTTTTTTACGTGATGTTCCCATCAGGTCTTATCCATTGTTTTTCTAAGAGAAATGAAACAAATCAATTTTTATGGCAAACATTCTTTTGCAAACGTAAAAAAACACAAATTTTGCTATTAAGTTTTTGCTTCTTCTTCAGTTCCCTCCGTTGGGTCGATATCCATAACTTCTTCAATTTCTATGGCTTCCACCAAGAAATCTGCAGGTTTGTCTTCGTAGCTATTGATATAGCATTCTTCGATTGCATCAGGTGCTGCGTTAAGGCAAGACTGGCCATGGCAATGTCCATACACTGCTGAATATTTTAAACCCATTTTTCTGGAGCCACAGTTAAATCCGCAACTTTTTGAGCAGTTGCAAAAATCGGAGTTTAACAGAGTGTTCGGAGCAGGTGGTAGCAAAGATAGAATTGGTTCCAAAATATAAGAAGGATAAGGAGTAATAATATTTTGGAGCCGATTCCATTGATGCAGCTTTTTAGCTACATATTTCAACGTTTAGGGGTTGAAACAACTCCTCGAAAATAACGGATTTTTTCATTATTAACAAATATCTTCGAAAATATAAAATATATAAATAAAGCGTTTTATACAAAACTTAAGCGTTTTATGATATTTTATACTCTTTGCAATGATATACTCACATTTTTCAAAAATGTCAAATTTTTTAATTTACTCCCATCTTCACCTATTATTTTTGTAAAATTTAAAAATTTTGTAAGGACAAAATTTAAAGAGCATTGAATGCCAATCTATCCATGTATATTAATATTATGGTTTTACTATTTGATTTTTGGGAAAACGAGATGATAACATCGTGCTATAAGCGCCTCGCTGTTAAGATATAAGTATTGCGTTATTTCTTTTCAGTTGCGCTGTATTCAATAACGGTCTCTTGCGCAGATTTTCTCATACTACAATAAACAAAAACAGATTAATCCAAAAATATGCGATTAGAGTACATAAAGAAAAAAAATGTATCGTACGAGGTACCGTATAAGCACAAAGTAAAGTCAGTGTTAAGTATAATGCGCCGAATCAATGAATCAGCAATCTACGTGTTTACGCATTCAATTAGATTTTCTATGCTGTGTTTTGCGAATAGATATAAAATTATTTATTCGTATTGCGCCAAATGTAGCCAATATATAGCGTCCGTAATATCGGAAAGCTGTAATTTCATCTGGTAAGGTGATGTAAACAACTGTACGTTGTACATTCATTTTGTGAATATGTAAGTATTTGTTGTTAAGTTTTATTACTTTAATAAGCTTGTCACTCTTAGCTTTAATATTATTAGAATTACAAAAATTTTTTGAATTATTAGTAATATAAATTTTATTCTTGGTTGGGAAAAATATATTTTTAACTAGTTACCGTTACTCAAAAAGTAACGAATCTTTACTATTTTCGTTACTGTGTTTAGTTTAAACAAAAAACTAAATTTAACAGGTCCAACCATACGTCTACTTGTTAAGATAAATGTATTAAAAATAAGGATATAGATAAAAAGTTACGATTTTAATAGTTTCTGGTTAAATAAACAAACTCGTTGAATTTTACCAAAATTCTTTATTAATCCCGTGTTTTATAAAGTAAATGCTCTTCTAATGTTGTAAATGTTTCTTTATACGATAAAGGACTATTTGTATCACTCCAGTAAAATGCATTCTTGACAGATTAATAATATAAGATAATAATATTGTAGCATCCACACAATTTAAACGCTGATAAGTTCCTTCAAAATCGTAGTCTTTCTCTCTCAATTGACAATTTAACTAAACTTATACAATTTAATGAGAAGACTCAAAGATGATGA
>JASTWK010001279.1:0-41020 GCA_030770225.1 Temnothorax unifasciatus
TAGTTCTTTAAATAATTATTATATTGTAGATGGAGAAAACACTTATATTGTTACTAAGCTTTCCGATGATATTGATTGTGCACAAGAAAGTAATAAAAACGAGAATACAATTTCTAATATTATAAGGAATGACAAAGATATTAAAGGTAAGATTTATAATTTATTATATTAATTTATAATTAAGAAATCTTAATTACATTAAATAAATTTTGAAATGTAAATATGAATATTTGTGATAGTTTTTATTACTTTTGCTATATATAGTATAGAATTTCTAAGAATAAATAGAAGAATAAATAGATGATTTTATTTTTTATACATTTTTGTTTATTTTGTAAAAAAGTTTCATTTTTAATATTTGACTTAAAAAAAGATTATTATTGCTTTGATAACTATGTAAAACGGAAAATCGATTCTATATCAAAGAATCTGTCATTAAAATTTTACTATTTATTCCAAATATATTTCATTTCCTGATCTGTATCACACAAGTTATCATACTGAAGCATAATTATTGTACAATTTCTTGAGAATTAAAAAAATATATAGATATATATATTAGGGTGAAAATATTTTTGGGTCAAAAATTTGATTTTAAGTCTCAGAGCCCCTTAAATTCGTTCTACAAACTCTCAAATGAAGACACTTGACAACAGGCGCTGTAACTTAATATTTAGAGGTTAATTTTATTAATTAATAAAATGTATTAATTAATAATTAAAAAAAGGGTAAAATTTATGTTTAGAGGCTTGAGCGACCCTCTAAATATTAAGTTACAGCGCTGTTCTTCAAGGGTCTTCATTTGAGAGTTTGTAGAACGAATTTAAGGGATGAGACTTAAATTGACCCAAAAATATTGCCACCCTAATATATATGTATAAGGAAGCTTGATCTCAAAAGAATAATAAATTTATTTCTCTATACTAATTGTATATTATATTAAGTTAGAGATAACTTTTTTTTCAGATTTGAATAATACTACTCTCGCGTATAACAATGATACATGCATGAAAACTTTACTAATATCTGTGATGAAAATAATAGTGATATTACCAATTATACTGATATTATTCGTAACGATACTTATACCATAAATGATATTGGTGCCAATAACGAAGTCAGTTGTGAAGATATTCCTGTTAGTAATATTTATACTAATTTTGAAACAATTTTAATGATATACTAATGGTGAGCAAAATATTATTTTTTTTAAATATGGAAAACATTTTGCTTTTTAAACAATAAAATATTTTAATAAGAAATTTTTTTATTTAGTAACAAATAGTGATGTAACAAATGATAACGCTGAAATAGAAAGTGATAAACAAAATAAAAGTTATACTAATAATAGTAATACGGATATAACGGACTTTAATTGTAATAATATTAATACTGAATATGATTCAGAATATGAAAAGAATAATGACAGTGATTATGAACCAAGTTCAAATAGCGATATAAGTGATAACGATGAAATAGAAAGTAATAAACAAAATAAAAGTGATACTAATAATATTGATACGGATAATAAGAATGGGACGGTTGATAGCATCAATATATCAGCAGAAAGCATACGTGCATGTAATGATGAAAATATGTATGTTTCCGTTTCCAAGCCTAAAGGAGCACAAAAACAGAATTTTTGTTATTTTTGTAAAAAGTTTCAAAGTAAAATTGCTAGACATTTAGAGAAAGTTCATCGCAATGAAGAAGAAGTACAAAAATTTTCTGTACTGCCAAAAGGTTAATATTATTATTATTATTAGAACATATGTAATTTGCATAATATTTTTGTATGCAAGTTTTTTATTTTTATTTTTTATTTTGCTATCAATATTATATTTATATATACATATACTATGTCTGATATATTACCATCCTTTAATTAAGTTAATATGAACATGTACAAATGTTATATTAAATATATTTCAGGCACATTAGAACGAAAAAAGATTATAGAGACTCTCAGAAGAAATGGCAATTTTTTATTCAATACTGATCCATTATTAAATAACGGCGAAACTTATTGTTTGTAGAAGACCACAAGAAAAATTAGGACGTACGGCAACTGACTTCACATGTTGCGTTAAATGCAAAGGATTTTTTACCAAAAACAATATTAGACATCATTTTTGCACAATGCACTGGCAAAAAAAGCGTTTCGAGCAGTACAAGTTTTTGGGCAGAAAAATTACTGGTCGAATTCATAATAATGCAAGCCATATATTAAAAAATGTCATATATCCTGTATTACGGGATGATATAGTTACGCGCTCAATAAAATATGATCAATTATTAATAACATATGGAAATAAATTAGCAGTAAAATATAAACATTTACATCAACATGACATGATTCGTTCGCGTCTTCGACTACTCGGAAGATTTTGGCTTGCAATGAAAAAATTCAATGAAGGTCTAGAGCAGTTTAGTTCTATTTATGACCCACGATATTATGACGACTGTATTAAATCTGTCCACGAAGTTGCACAATTAGATGAAGAAAACCAACACTTATAAAGCACCGGCAACAGCTTCTACTATAGGAACGTTACTAAAACAAGTTGGTAATTTGTTTGTTACGGAATGTATAAAAATCCACGATTACAAACGAAAAGAAAATGCTGAGAATTTTTTAAAGATTCTACAAGAAGATTACACTACAACCGTAATAAAGTAGTTGAAGAAACTCAGTCACAAAAAAGACGACAAAAGAAAGTCATATTACCAAGCATAGATGATATAAAAAAATTATATAATTATTTACATCAGAAACGAAAAGCAGCATATGATCAATTGAAACAAGGGTTTTTATATCAAGCTTGGTTGAGTTTAGCACAAGTACGCTCATATTGCTTCAATTATTTAATAGACGTAGAGCTGGTGAAATTGAACGAGTTCTTATTGAAGATTTTCAATCTTATACAAGCATTAATGAAAATACACATAAAGAATTATATCAATCGTTATCATCAGCTGCACAAAAGGTAATTATAATCTTCCTAATTAAAAGTTATAAGAAAATTCAATGTAGCAGAGATTTATAAGAATTTTGGTTGTTGATATATTTCCGTTTAAGAATTACTGCAAAATCTGGATGTGCTCTAAAGAATTTTATTTTTGAGCAAAATACTCGATATTAAAAATTTTGTTTCTTTTGGAAACCTATTATATTTTTCTTATTTAAACACTATTTTGGAAGTAAAATAATTTAGAATATTAATCTTAGTAAAAGATAATTTTATAGTAAAAATTAAAACTATATTTATACAACCACATTTCATAATTAAATGGTTCGTTGTATATTATTTTTTTTATAGTATGGAGAATTTAGTGACTAACAAAATATTATTTCTGTTAAATTATTTCATAAATAAAAATATTGTAAAAAAATAATATAAAAAATTGTGTAAATTATGTAAATATTTTCTTTCATCTTTTACTAAACTGTAAACTATTCTAAAACTTAAATAATATTTTGTTATTTTATACTAAAATAAAACTTTCCAATACGTAATGTAGTATTTGTAGTAATAAAAAAAATAATAATAAATTAATAATTCTGATAATAATAATCCATCAACATTATTTAATTCTAACATTAGATTAGCTCATTGTTGATTTCTTTCTAATTGTCACTTCAGAACAAGGCAAATGATTTAAATTAGTTGAATTGCTCTGAGATTTTTTATGTTAATAAATAAAATACGTACCTATAAAGATAAAATTTAACAAATATAGTTCTTTACTTTAATAATTAATAGATATAAATATTTAAATAAATGTTATACTTTACTGTGAATGCTAATTATACAGTCTATTGTAAAAATAAAAACAATCCATTTTATATTCGAAAAATTATTGTTATGTGCGATATTTATAATTTACATTTTTTTTTAATTTGACAGTTTCGTGTCTTTTATGAAAAACTTTAATATACCTTAATATAATAATTATAAAAATTATCAATTTTATTATATATATAGATATGAACATACGGAGGATATATATGAACATAGGAGGAATAAAAGCCATAGTGGTGTAAGTTAAATTTTTTTAAACATTGACTTGTGTGCATAGATGCAATTTATATATTGTATAGATTGCATCTGTGCACACGAGTCAATATTTACAATTTTTACAAAATTTGACTTACACCACTGTGGCTTTTATACCTTTATATATATACATATATACACATATTTTACTTTTATGATTGTAATAGTAATCATTAGAACACAAGTATAGATAACAATTTTTAATAGAAACAATCACTAATTGCATTTAATTTTTTCAGAAAGTTAAAAAATATGTGATATTTGCAATTCGTGGCAAACTGATGCGTACTGTGCCTGTTATTTTACATTCTCAATTACTGGAATGTCTACAGATGATTTTAAAACATCGAGATAATGCCAAAGTACCATCAAAAAAATCCATTTTTATTTGGAATTCCAAATGACAATAAAAAGCGCTTTAAATATTTACGCGCATGTGTTTTATTACGTAAATTTTCTAAAGATTGTGGCGCAAAACTACCATCTTCTTTAAGAGGTACACAGCTGCGTAAACATATTGCCACATGTTGCATAACTTTAAATTTATCCGAAGATCAAGTCACCGATTTGGCAAATTTTATGGGGCATGATAAAAATATACACAAGAGTCATTATCGGCAACCAATACCTGAACTGGAGATAATACGCATGACACAATTCTTAGAAGCAGCACAAGGCGGCACTGAAAAAGAAAATGAAGAAGAAGACGACGAGAATTTTAATAATAGTGACTATAGCGATGATAATGATAATATGGATAAAAATAATGACATATATGATAATGAATCTGAGGATGAGGAAAGAAATATGGAGGATATTTCCTTCCAAGTTCAACAACGTAAGAATGTAGGAACCGAATTTCCTGAAAAGGATATATCAGTGAATAATAAGAATAATAAGAATAATAAAAATAATAAGAATAATAAGAATAATAAGAATAATAAGAATAATAAGAAACGACGTAGCAGTAAGTAATATCAATTGTTATTAAATATTTTAATTATTGTACGGCAGATTTATTGAAATCCTAGTCAGAAAGGGCATGCGCTTGCAAGTTTGTACAGAGGCAAAGTGACAAAGTAATTTAATATTCTGAAAACTTTCACGATCCATACTTTGGATATTGCTCAGTATACAGTATATACAGGGTGTCCCATTTTAAATGACGATCTTAAATATCTCTTGAACAATACATTTTGAAGAAAAAATTTTCTGATAAAAGTAGAGGATTAGAGGGTTCCAAGGGGATCAATAGGTCTTATTAGAGATTTTGAGTCCAAAGCCACTGTTAGGCCCAATAGAGCTGAAGTTAAATGGAAATCCCTATTTTTTATTGTACCATCTTTTTCTAATTAGTTTGAACAACTTTTGTTCTGAAAAATTTTTCTATTTGCTTAATACTTTTTGAGATGGTCAGAAACTTGGTAACTTTTTCAATATTTAGCTTATGATATCTCGATAATTGTTTGTTGGAAGGAAAAGTGATACAGGACTTTTTGACTTGATTTGGTCTCAAGAATATGCAATAGTACTCAAATTTTTTTTAAATATTTGTGTATACATGAAAACTTCAAGGAGATGCATACACAATTATTTAAAAAAATGAGTACTATTGCAATAGTATATTCTTGAGACAAAATCAAGTCAAAAAGGCTTGTACTACTTTTTCCTCCGACAAATAATTATCAAGATATCTTAAGCTAAATATTGAAAAAGTTACCCCCTTGAATATCTAAAAAAGTATTAGGCAAATAGAAAAATGTTTCAGACAACAGTTGTTTAAATTAAGTAATAGAAAAAGATAATCTAATCAAAAATTAAGATTTATACTAACAAAATCAAATTGGATCTTATTGGGTCCAAAATGGACGTTGGACCCAAAATTTAGTCAGTTCATTTGATGGTCCTCTCCAAATTATACAACTTTTGTCTAAAACTTTTAAATAAAATAATTGGCTCCCGAGATATTAGGGTACAAAAGTTAAAATGGAATACCCTGTATATTTATATGTATATTTATATGCATATAATGTATACACAATATACACATGTATACAAATATATTGCAATTTTAATGTCGGACAAAATATTGAACGCTTTGTAATAAGGTTAAACTTTTTAGAAGAAATTGATATTACAAAAAACTTGCAATGTATAAAAAGTTTTGGTAATTATGCAGTATAGGGGACCAATCTCCGATGACCTTGACCTTAACATACCTTGATCAAAAAGTTCCCAGAATTTATTTAAAAAATGCAAAATACAAGTTTATTCGTCAATATTAATATTGTCCCCTTCAAAGTACTCCCCATCGACTGCAACGCACTTATGCCAGCGCTTGATCCAATCCTCGAAACATTTTTTATACTCGGTGTTCGGTATGGCCATCAGAGCCGTCTTCGATTTTTCCATTATCTCCTCTCGGCTAAAACGTGTTCCTCGTAGTGGTTTTTTGATTCGATTGAACAGAAAGAAGTCGCAGGGAGCCAAATCAGGTGAATTCGATGGCTGTTGGAAACTAAAAAGACCGAATTTGTGGGCAAACAACTCGTGGATTTTGCACCATGATAACGCACCTTCGCACAATGCCATCATTATCCGCAACTTTTTGACCAAGAACAGAACGAATACCATCCAACAGCCATCGAATTCACCTGATTTGGCTCCCTGCGACTTCTTTCAGTTTAATCGAATCAAAAAACCACTACGGGGAACGCGTTTTAGCAGCCGAGAGGAGATAATAGAAAAATCGAAGACGGCTCTGATAACCATACCGAATACCGAGTATAAAAAATGTTTCGAGGATTGGATCAAGCGCTGGCATAAGTGCGTTGCAGTCGATGGGGAGTACTTTGAAGGGGACAATATTAATATTGACGAATAAACTTGTATTTTGCATTTTTTAAATAAATTCTGGGAACTTTTTGATCAAGGTAGTATGTTGTCAAGGTTACCCTTCTGAGTGACCTTCAGAAGGTTTTAGCACTCGGTTATTGTTTCTTAAAAAATTATTAACCAGTTATTTGCCAGTTTGTGTCAGTGTTAAAGGAAGTAATTTGCTGGTATGTGTCTAACAATACACATGTAGGCAGAGGAGAGATGGGTGAGGGTGGACCTCGATTTGCGTGGAAAGTTAAAAACCCATTTTTTCTTTCCTCGCTTCGTGTGGAAATGCTTCATATTTGTAACAGAAACAATTTGTTAAAGCAGAGAATAGTTAGTATATTGAAAAGTATATGTACAATTTTATAATTTAAGAAGTATAAATACAAAGTATCCTCTGCTTTACCCGAACCCAATTTTTCATGCGAAACGAGGTCCATCCCCATCCCTGCCTGCCAGGGAAGGACGGTAACCCCATGTACCGTACAATGATAAATCTTGTTTCCCTATAAGCAGACCGAAATTATGAATGAAAAAATGATATTCAATAATATTCCATCCAATGTAGGGTAAAGTGCATATTTCGGATCAGATCCTCATTCAAACCTGCAAATTTGAAATGCCTCTCTAGCCGACTGTACCTATCATATGTTGATTTTTTCGTTATTATCTATAGCTATCCCTCATAGCTCCGAAATATGTACTTTACCCTATCTATCAACGCTAAATGAATAAAAATGTAATGTATGAATAAAAGAATGTAATGTATAAGTCTCACCTCCAATATTGATAAAATTATGTTTATTTGACAAGTTTTCATACAATGAATGTGAAACTTAAAAACGGTGACCATAGACACATGCTGTAATTTAATCTTTAAATTAAAAATTATTATGCACACACACACACACACACACACACACACACGCGCGCGCACACACACGCGCGCGCGCGCGCGTATGTGTACATGTGTATGATAATTTTTAATTTGAAGATTAAATTACAGCATATGTCCAATGTCTAAACACTTTATGCTGTATTAGGCAGTAAGTGTCAACAACAATAGGAAAGGTAAAATCAAGGACAACTTATGCTTAGTGAAGAATGTAATATAAAAGCATATAATCTATATACGTTGTCAGAAAAATACATTTTATTCATTAAATTTTTTTGTTAATAACTTTTTAACAAACAATGATCAACGGCTAAAACCTTCTGAAGGTCACTCAGAAGGTCATCAGAGGGTGGACTCCTATATTGTATAATTACCAAATATTTATATTGTTTATATTAAATTATGAAACATCTTTCATATATGTTGTCTATTGTGCACAGAAGTTTTGAATAACTAAATCTCATTAAATTTTTCAGCATCACCTTATGGTCGAACAAAAAGAACAAGATGGAGCATAGATCAATATAAAACATTTGTGTTAGAAACAGAAAGTAAGAGAGAGAGAGTAAAAGAGAAAGAGAGTGTGGTCTTGTATCCATGTGTTTCATTTGTGTGTTAGTGTATTTTGCCGCGCGATCAACGCAAGCAACGCTGCGCCGCAGACCTCGATCACGTGATGAGAGAGAGGTTCGACGTTGCGCCGCGGATACGGTAGCGATGAGTGTGAGTGAGACGGCGCTTGGTACGGCGCGTGCGCGGGCCGTGCAGGCACGATCGTGCGAGCAGCGAGCGGTTATTCTTCTTTCGACCGTGCGAGTGTTCTCGATCTCTGTGGAGACGATTCGGTTGCGTTATACGGTATTACTTCTATATCTCGTTAACGATATCTCCCAACATTCTGTACTTTCGCGGTCATGTGCGTTTCATAAAGTAATAAACCGAGATTTGATAAGAGGACTTTTACATTGGTACCGCAAGTTAACGAGTGCAGTTATACTCGTGCTGATAACACGAAGGAAAGCCATCCGGCATTTTATTTCGGAAGGAAGGAAGGAAGGACGTCCATCGTCAATCCATGACGATTCATGAATTGTATGGCGTCATTGCTATTGCCGGGAAACCAAAGGTGCCCTTACGGTTGAGAGGCAGGCTATATTGCCTTTTCAGACGTTTCGTAACCGAGAGAGGGAAGGTCTGCAATTTTAAGGTAAATCCTCGATTTACATCGTTTCATTTGATATGCTCGCGAGTGGTGTTAAGCCTGGTACGACAGTTGCCAGCTTAACTTTCTAACATTCGTTACAGAGAACGCAAGATCTGCGCGTTTCAAGGAACTGCAATTCTGCAGGAGAGACCTTCCAGTTTTTTCGTTCTACAAAGCTGAGCTCAGTATAACTTCAATATTTCTTTTAACGGTTGCAACCGATATATTAAAATTCCAATTATTGATTCATGGCCATTTCGAATATTTACGTATTGCTATAAATTTTGCTGTATAAAGATCGATTCCGTTAGTCGATCGTAATTCATTGTATAAAGCGTTTCTATATTCATTAGATTAACTGCAGAATATATTACGATGCATTTAGATACAGTCCACAGCGTACTAGAAATAAATTCCGATAAGAAAAAACTATTGTTCTCGACCATTCGATACGTTTCTCGATTCATACTTTCCGTGATTCAACGCCCGATTATAATAAGCTTTACTATGAATAATATTGTTTCTATCGTTGCATGGATTAATACGTTATATGATTTAATGCCGATTCTCAACAATGGTACGAATTACGTACCGCTCATGTTGTATTAATTGCTCTTGTCGTTTTAACCGCTCATGTTGTATTAATTGCTCTTGTCGTTTTAACCACTCATGTCGTATTAATTGCTCTTATCGTAATACATTGCGTTGCTCAAGGAGACGAAACGAATGATGACGTATTATTTCATGCTTCATTGCTTTCATATAATGTGTGATCTATGCCTGATTATTTATGTGTTATGATTTATCATGAATGATCCTTTTATAAGAATGTTTCTGTCGAAGGTGAACTTTGATAATGTTCACATTCTATTTAAATGAAGTATCATTCGATACGAATCTAAGTAAAACATTTCTTTCTGATAAATATTAAGACAAACAATCTGAATAATGTTACAGTGAGATAGACTGCGAGTAAAGGGATTATTCAAAACTATTATGTTTCTTTGATTTATATCTTCATGTATTGACTGATATTTGATATTTATACGGTGTATTTATTTGTGTATTCGACCATTTATCACACTGGATACAAGACTGAGAAATACACAGTCTCTCAAACTAATCGACTATTAAATTGATGTGTCGTTCCTTCCCGAAACTTCGAGAATCCTGCCATGCGAACCTTAGATTTCTAACAATTTGATTTTTTTATATCAAACTCAAAAATGCCAACTACAGAAGATATGTTACGTATTAAATTGGAAAATCCGATTTTAAAAGATAGAACTATTGCTCAGATTCGATCATGGATGAACAACCTTCTATCTGGGAAAACTAAAAAGCGTACATTGTAATATTATTTTATTATCCTATTTTTTTTGTATGCCTTCTTAATATTTTTTAAAATGTTCTTTTCCATATTTGTATCTTATCTTGAAAAAAGATTAATGCATGTATGTATGTCCACCAGTTATTTTAATTTTAAGTACAACGTTATCTTTTAAGACTGTCTTAGATAATATTTATATAAAAACGTTGAATATAGTATATTTTATTTGAATTTCCAATATAATTAAATGATTTGCAGTTAATATCACAAATAAATTTTTTTTATATTGATAATTTTTCAAGATCTATATCTTATAGATAGATATAGTTAGATATATGTAGAATATACTGATATAAATAGAATACATATTTAGATGTAAAATAATCAATATAATCAATGAAAAAATAATCAATACAAAAGAATTTATATTTGTGGTATTAATACTCCAAAATCCTTAATTATATAAGACATTCAAATAGAATAGATCTTTTTATGTTCAACGTTTTTATACAAATATTTTCTAAGAGTATTGAAAGATAATGTTTGTTGTACGGGTTGAGCTTTAAATACATGTATTAAAATATATTTTTATTTATCGAAATGCATTATAAAATTATAATATATTTTATTTTTAAGAAAAGAAAAAAGTACATAATTTACAAAAGTATACATGTATATTTAATTTTATATATTTTAAAAAATAGTATTAATATACTGAAAAGGTAACGTATGCATACATATAATTTTATTTTTATTCTGTACTTTGGATCAATCAATTATCAAATCTGTTAAAATAAATATAATAATAACTTATATTGAATATTTTATTTAATTAATTACCTTTTCATATAAAATATAAAAAGATTCAAGTTAGGTTTAATTCTTTTTTCTCTAGTTTTTAATATATAGAATAACGTAATAGTATGTGACAATAATATATAAGTAGATATTTTATTATTATATTTTTGTTATTTTGAGTTGCACATTATTAAATTAAAATATTATAAATTTCCTTTTTAACTATGTACTATACAGGGTGGTCGATTTTAAAAGAGGCAGGCAAATATCTCGAAAAATATAAATTCATTAACAAAACACAAGATTATTTTAAGCGAGATCAAAGCGTAATCGCTTAAAAGAATCTCGTGCTTTGTTAATGAATTCTTTTTTGGTGCTTGATAACAGCTGGTCTGTTTTCCAAACTGTTACATATGCATAGATTATGTCGCTCTCAGTTCTATTATATCTGAAATATATGTTAAATAATGTTAATAAATAGCATAAAATATTAGAGTTTATATATAAAATGAAACTTTTATCAGGTTTCATGAAATGAATATACAAACCGTATCACAAAGTATTAAGCAGCAAATTGTCTTAAAAATGCAGAAACAGCAATTTGCATTGTAAAAAACCTCTCACAGCATTGACGAAGATTTTGCAAAAATACCATGATATGGTGTTCATGCCAAAGTTATGGAAATTTATGTGTAACTGCAAATAAGAAAAATCTATTGTATTGGAGTATTGCTAAGAAAGTCACTAAACTGCATTTTTGTCTTGTTAAGAAATATTTAAATAAACGATACTTACTGAAATAGTGATGTATCTAATTAATGCTCCAAGAAGAATTGGTTCCAGATGACAATTATAATAAATTTAATTGTCTCTGATATGTCCTTTTTCTTGATGGTTACATTACTCTGTTTCCCTTACGAAGAGTCATTGCAAGGACACTTCGTCCGGAAAGGAAGATATGGAAGATTTACAGTTAAGTATGACTCTGTAAAAATAATAATAAATTGTTAATTATACATATTAATAATTATTGTTATTACTTCGCGATGACATTATGAGAGGTTAGGAATACCGATCTGTCATGACCGGTATTAACCGATTCGCAAGCCATTGTATTTCTACTTTTTGCCTGGCGTGTGCTCTCTGTAAATAATAAATAATTTTATTGTATCAGTTCGTAAATTTACCTAGCGTACCGTTGTTATGACAAATTTCCTAACCTATCATCGAATAATGTCATCGCGTGGAAATAATTGATTTATTATTATTTTACAGAGTCATACTTAACTGTATAGCGAGGAGCACACACTTCTGCACAACGCATAATGCGTAAGCATAAGAAAATTGATTGGTCCATACACATGTGCATAAGGAAATAGACCAATCAATTTTTTTATGCTTACGCATTATGCGTTGTGCAGAAGTGTGTGCTCCCCGCTATACAGTTAAGTATGACTCTGTAAAATAATAATAAATCAATTATTTCCACGCGATGACATTATTCGATGATAGGTTAGGAAATTTGTCATAACAACGGTACGCTAGGTAAATTTACGAACTGATACAATAAAATTATTGATTATTTACAGAGAGCACACGCCAGGCAAAAAGTAGAAATACAATGGCTTGCGAATCGGTTAATACCGGTCATGAAAGACCGGTATTCCTAACCTCTCGTAATGTCATCGCGAAGTAATAATAATAATTATTAATATATATAATTAACCATTTATTATTATTTTTGCAGTGTCATACTTAACTGTAAATCTTCCATATCTTCCTTTCCGCACGAAGTGTCCTTGCAATGACTCTTTGTAAGGGAACCAGAGTAATGTAATCATCAAGTAAAAGGACATATCAGAGACAATTAAATTTATTGTAACTGACATCAGAAACCAATTCTTCTTGGAACATTAATTAGATACATCACTATTTCAGTATGTATCGTTTATTTAAATATTTTTTAACAAAACAAAAATGCAGTTTAGTGACATTCTTAACGATGCTCCAGTACAATAGATCTTTCTTATTTTCAGTGACACATCAATTTCCATAACTTTGCAAAATCCATTTTTTGCAAAATCTATTTTTTGCAAAATCTCTGTCATTGTTGTGAAAGAGGCCTTTTACAATGCAAATTGCTGTTTCTGCATTCTTAAGGCAATTTGCTGCTTAATACTTTGTGATACGGTTCGTATACTAATCTCATGAGACCTGATAAAAGTTTTATTGTATATGTAAACTCTAATGCTATTTATTAACATTATTCAACATCTATTTCAGATATAATAGAACTGAGAGCGACATATTCTATGCATATGTAACAGTTTGGAGAGCAGACCTGTAATCAAGCACCAAAAAAGAATTCATTAACAAAGCACGAGATTCTTTTAAGCGAGAGTATATTATTATTGTCTACGGTATTAGAATCCTGTGAAATGTTATGAAAATTTCAACGCTCATTCATTTCTCTTTTGGACTTTCTGGGATATAAGTCTTTTACTGTCAAAGCATATTTTGCAATGCCATTTATCGTCCATTACAAATAATATAAAATATGCAGTATGATGTGTTACATATAAAAAGCAACACCATGTATTAATTGTATCGTAGAATTAAAAGCTTACGTTGTATAATATTTGTACTTACATATGCGTGTATACATTTCTTAGGAAGATATCTGAATGTATACCATGTGTTGAATTTATACAATCCTACACACATATATTACTTAAATATGTATTGTAATATAAATAAGATATCTGAAATAAGCGTTTAATAGTGTTAATAAATAACAAAATATAATAGAATTTCATATACAGAATAACTTTATTAGTAATTTCTACTAAAGTTGTTCAGTATATATTCTAAGATATTTTCTGCTTAGCAACATTATGTAACGCCTATTTCAGATATCTTGTATGTGTATGTGTGCGCTTATGTGTATTGGAATACTTATATATTTATGTAATATATGTATGTGTAGCATTTATACCATTCAGATATTTTCATGAGAAACGTATACACGCATATGTTAGTAAAAGTATCATATAACTATAACTTAAGCTATTAACTCTATGTTATAAATATTTCATACATGGTGTTGCCTTGTTCCTATGTGACACATTAAATCATACTACATACTTTATATTGCTTGTACTGCACAGTAAATGGAATTGTATGCTTGGACAGTAAAAAACTTATATCCCGGAAAGTCCAAAAGAGAAATGAATGAGTGTTGAGATTTTCATAACATTTCACAAGATTCTAATAGCGGAGACGATAATAATATAGGTACTCTCGCTTAAAAGAATCTCGTGCTTTGTTAATAAATTCTTTTTTGGTGGTTGATAACAGGTCTGCTCTCCAAACTATTGTATATGCATAGAATATGTCGCTCTCAGTTCTATTATATCTGAAATATATGTTGAATAATGTTAAATTAATAAATAAAATATTAGAGTTTATATATACAATAGAAATTTTATCAGGTCTCATGAGATGAGTATACAAACCGTATTAAGCATAAAGTATTAAGCAGCAAATTGCCTTAAGAATGCAGAAACAGCAATTTGCATTGTTAAAGACCTCTTTCACAGCATTGACGGAGATTTTGCAAGAAATACCATGATACCAAAGTTTATGCCAAAGTTATGGAAATCGATGTGTCACTGAAAATAAAAAAGACCTATTGTATTGGAGTATCGCTAAGAATGTCACTAAACTGCATTTTTGTCTGGTTAAAAAATATTTAAATAAACGATACTTCCTCAAATAGTGATGTATCCTGGGGTAATGCTGGCGGTAATTGAACAAAAACCGATAATTGAACCGGGTAATTAAACATTACCCGATGAGCATTTCGGAAAGATTGCTGGTCGTGTTTTGTCCAGTGTGTACGTATGCGTGTACGTGTGCGTCGTAACTCCGTGAAAAATATTGTACAAACCTCATTTTTCGTTAATTTGCAAAAAAATTTACAATGGTGTTTTTTTTAAGTAGGGAAATCCTTATGGATACCCTTGACCCCGAGGGAAATCAAGGGTTATGCCCGGACTCTTACCGGCTAAAACCGTACTGTGGCCACCCTCGGCATGCTAGAACTCCCTTGGGCCGGTACGCTATTCGCATTGCTTCGGGGAAGCTCCACTGCCACGCGCTCTTCGCGCCCACGCCCAAGGGGTCAGAAGAACCCCCTGATTTACCGAAAAACCTGGAGGCGAAACAGGGTCACACCGCTCCGCCTCCCCAGCTCCGGAGAGTCGCGTGCAATAGTTGACATGAACCCCCCGGTTCATGCCGCCTGCGACACCCCGACGGTTATCCGCCTCCCTTCAGGCCTTTAGTCAGAAACACCCATGATTCGACGCGGGCTTCGAGCTGATTCGTTCGGGAGCAACAACGTGCAATGCGGGGGGGGCACACGTCTACGTGGTGTCATGAACGGACCATCCCTCCGATCAGAAGTGAGGGGACAGACACGGTTTAACCCGTGTCCATCCCTTCACCCCTCGAAGTCCCCGCAACTCGGCGGGAGGCCGCAGCCGTTCCCCGATATATATCGAAAACTTGTTTTAGATATATATCATATAATATTTATGCCGGTAGGTTTCAGGACAGTCTTGAAAAGTGCCTTGTAGTTATATAAAATATATATATCACATTTATAGTGAGTTTAATATGTAATTCAATTAAAAATTATTTTAATTAGTTTATTATACTGTTAAAATATTCATCAATATCATACTTTTATTGAAATAATCATAAAATTGATGTATAGGCAGAATGCAGGACTGTCTTGAAAACTACCTTCTTATTGCCACCATTTTCAAGACTGACCTGAAAACTGCCAGAAGTCCTGAAAACTGCCGCAATGCTTATGCTTTGGTCCCGAAACCTGCCCTTTTACAAACATATATATATATATATATATATATATGTGTATATATATGTATATATATGTATATATATATATATATATATATATATATATATATATATATATATATATATATATATATATATATATATATATATATATATATATATAGAAATATAACTGTCTCTTCCGGGGTGCCGCAAGGTTCGCATCTTGGCCCCCTGCTATTTATTTTATTTATTAATGATATCGCTATGTATATTAAATATTGCCTCTTTTTACTATATGCTGACGACTTGAAAATGTATCGAAAAATAAGTGGACTTGCAGATGCATTATTGTTGCAACATGATCTGCACGAACTTGAGGTCTGGTGTAAGAGAAACTGCCTTCGTCTCAATATTTCTAAATGTTTTGTTGTACATTTTACCCACAAACATAACCCACTTCTTTATGACTACATTCTGGATGGTTTACCACTCTCAATAAAGCATAACGCTCGGGATCTCGGAGTTTTGTTTTGCGCGAACTTATCATTTAAAAATCACATTCAATTTATTGTTTCATCTGCACTTTAAAACTGTTATATTGCGCGTTGGTTCGCCCGAAATTGGAGTATTGCTCCACTGTATGGTCTCCCTATTATAAATGTCATATTGAAAAGATTGAACGCATACAGCATAAGTTCTTACGCACGGTAGCCTACCGCATGGGAAGTCCTATGGCTATTACCTGCCATGACTATTATCCCATATCAAGAAAACTAAATTTGATCACTCTAGAGAACAGGAGATTAATTTTTGACTTAACATTAATTTTTAAAATATTAAACAATTTTATCGATAGTCCTGACATATTAAAAAATATTTATTTAAATATTCCAGTCAGGGACCTAAGACAATCTCCCATCTTTTATGTTGAATATCACCGTACTTTATATGGCGTAAACTCTTGTCTGAATAGAATGATCATCTCGGCAAATAATTATGCCAACTTGGTTGATTTCTTCGACGTCAATGTATCTACATTTAAGCGGAAACTCACTTGTTTATTTTCTTAACATTACTTATTGTTTTCCGATTGTATTTTTTATCTATTTTATTTAATTTTCATAAACTACATTCTTCGTTGTACACACTAAAGGGTTTTTTCCCGTAAATAAAGATTATTATTATTATATGAACTTGATCATAAGTCATAAGTGTACTTGCTTTGAACTTCACAAGCTGGTGACAATAAGGCACTTGACATAGCATTCGAGGTAGATGCTGTAGATTCAGGTGGTTCTGGATCGTCACTTGAAGCCTCAGAAAAAGGTTTTGTACAAGCTTCTTTTCCAAATATCGAATCCATCACCTAATCAAATAACAAAAAATTATTATTTTACATAATGCTTTGCATTGATAATATATACACCTAGTCCTAAAATTCGTTCTCAATTCCAAACTTAAATAATTACAATATAAATGGAAATTTAATACATTTTTGTCTATGATTATAAATATATATAAAGAGAAGCAAATATAATGCAAGAAAGGTTTTTAGAATTAAAACGTTAGTATTAAATGTGTGCATATTTATAAAATGTATAATTACCGAAAAAAATGCCCATGAGCTTCGACAATTGCCACTCCGTTTGTTTTGGTCTGAAATAAATTTTTATAACGCTTTAGTCCTGCCCACTTATTCGAACACTGCTGTCCACTTAAATTATATTTGTGGTTTGTTTGCTTCATCATCGTAGCAATTTCTGCCCACAAAGTATTGTGATGTTTAAAACCTAATAAAAACTCTTTTTCCAGCTCTCGATATAATTCTATAAGTAGAAACACTGCACTGTCCGGCCATGAAAAATTCTTTCCGAGTTCATCTAAAAATATTATTAAAATAATAATATAATATAATATAATATCATTAATATCAAATACATTGAAGAGAAATGGTACATTGCTTAAAAAACTAACCTGAGTCTTTCAAATTATTTGTATCACAATTTTCATCAGGCTGGAAGGTACTTGGTTCTTTATTTTTTACATCTTGTACAAGTTGCGCCAAGAAATTTGTCTTTACAGAAAAATATTAACACATATATTAATACAAAAATACAATTTATTTAAAAAAACAACAAAAATTTCAATTTTACCTCCGGATGCTCTTGACGCGGTTTCTTTATTTACGACTAATTGTAAGGTTAATAATTTGTTATCCACTAACACGGGAAATTTTACTAATTCCTCCATCGTGTCCTGTGATACTTCTTCTTCTTCTTCTTCTTAAGTATGACCTTCGTATGAAAGAAATGGTACACTGTGGTAAAAGGTTATTTATTAAAGGCAAATACGCATCTGCGCATGCGCGCATTAACTGCTTCAAGTTCGAGTTGTAGTAGCCGATGCGCGCTTGATGCGTTAGAGGTGGGGGGATTCTACGGAATCCTATGCGCCACTAATGCGCGCATTACCTGAAACGGAACGGTTGTCCATGTAGTTCATGCGCTCAATGCGCGAAACGGAACGGACCCTATGGTTCTATGGTCCCAAATAAAATAGCCACTATTATTGACACCAAAAGTATTCTCTTTTTCATTATCTGTGTCTGTAATTGAAGAGTCCAATGAAGACACAATTGTAGGCGTGTGCTGCATAGCTGTGCTTGTTGTAGGAACTGTAACAGAAGGACTCTCATGGATTTTAATCTGAGGCAAAATTCCAGAAGGACCTGCTTTATTTGGTAAAGCATTCAAAAGTGAAGAGTCCAGTGAAGACACAATTGTAGGTGTGTACTGCATAGAGCTTGTTACAGGAACCGTAACAGAAGGACTCTCATGGATTATAGTTTGAGGCAGAATTGTAGAAGAATTTGTTTTATTCAGTATAAAATTCAGAGGCGCAGTTGTGGTTAGGAACTGTGTCGAGTCTGTTGTAACAGTTACAACAGAAGTCGGGGGAGGCTTGATTAACTTTATTGACACCAGTTTAGGTTTCACAGCTAAAAAATAAAACGATATTAATATAGTACAATATTCAAAATAGTACAATATTCATGCAATTTAAATTACCTTAGAATAAAATCATTTAATCTATTTTTTAGAATTTATTTTATTAGTCAATTAAGTAAAAATATAACTAAAATATTGTATTTAAGTAATCAGCATCATATAAAATTCTTACCTGAGTATTTAAAAGAAGTCTCCATGATTGATGTCAATTTGAAATATTCTGGACTCTAGACCTGACTGACTTGAGCAATGGGCAATGGCTACTGTTTACACACTTCACACGCATGCGCGTATAATATTGCCCTAATTGTACCACCTTCGAAGGTGAGGCAAATAGAGCGTGCTCCTAATTGCTCCTTGGAGTATGCTCTAACATGACGCGAACATTTAGTCGCCATCTTGGTTCAGGTGACGCGAACGTATTGCTAAATAGAGCGTGCTTCTAATAGCTCCTTGGAGTATGCTCTAACGTGACGCGAACATCTAGTCGCCATCTTGGTTCAGGTGACGCGAACGTATTGGAGCGCATTGGAGTGAGAAAGAGCATGTTGGGGCATGCGACGCGAACAAATCTAAAGTAAGAGCCAATCACGTTCGATTGCTACTGAGCGGTTTGTTCTGCTGAACGCGCCCAATCATAAGCGTTCCGTGATTTTCAGCGACTTTCCGCGGTTTTTTAGCGGACAGTTTTAACCTCTTCTTCGCGGAACTGCGCAATTCCTTCATCCGTGTATACATACATGTGCATATGTGTCATGAATGAAGAGAATTGAGTCGAACGAGAATCAACATGAACAAGACGATTAATAATTTCCTGTCCACAACCGTACTTTACCCTAAGAGCACAGTTGACGGAAAGTCGACGGCAAGTCGACTTTTATAAGTCGACTTCTAGTCGACTTCTAAAAATGACGGAAAGTCGACTAAAAGTCGACTTCTAAATAGTCGACTTATAAAAATGGCGGAAAGTTGACTAAAAGTTGACTTCTAAATAGTCGACTTTCCGGCGACTTTTATAAGTCGACTTCTAGTCGACTTCTAAAAATGGCGGAAAGTCGACTAAAAGTCGACTTCTAAATAGTCGACTTATAAAAAGACGGAAAACAGTCAAGCGGCGCGTCATGCATTATCAATATGACGGCGAATCTCGAGAAGGTTGGAGGAGCAGAGCTTACGCGAGTGCAAGGAATATGTGCCGCGAGACAGGACACGATAAGACGACGTAAAGCGCCGCGCTATCAACCACCGCCAAGATATGGCGGATCAAGTTGCGAGAAAGGTTTCGCCCGACGAGGTAAAAGAGGATCAGGATAAGGCCAAGTGGAAACATGCTTACAGGTTAGGTTGTAACCGAACGGTAGATCGAGAGTGTTGAGATGTGCAATTTAGCCTTAAGCATTTTGAATCAGCCTTTAGGCAAAGCAAGTTCCTTTTAAGTTGGCAACCTTACACATTCCTTTCTTTTCGTTTTCTATACGTTGCCAGTCAGTCCAATGTAAAGCGTCGAGAAGGAAACACGTGTCCGAATAAACTTACTTTCATAAAACATGTATTAAGTTCACGCCCGCTATCCATATCCCAAAAGCGCTAATCAACAGGGAGGCTACGGATCGCTGTTTTTGTCCTCTAAATCAACGGTCGCCACTCGGTTTGACCTCCAACTACCGAGAAGGTAAGTATCTCTGATCTCTCGAATTATGAATTTGACTAATTTCTCTTCTTTTCAGGTTCCTGCCATGGGTGGATCATCGCCGTCGTGGACTCCAGGATCATCGCCACACTCGCATACCAGGACCAACGAAGGACTTCGATGGATCGTCGCCGATGGATCAGGTAAGTAGAAGGTAAGTAAATTATATAAATTCTTGAGATTGTTTATAATCTTGTGATTGTATATTTTATTCCTTTTTGTTATATTCCACAGATGATTGTTTACATAGCCTTTATTTACGCAAGTTACGGTTCGCACTCGTCATTGGCGCACTATTACATTTCGTCACGACGCAATACCGGTCGCGAGCGTAGGAGGCGATTGTTTACGCGTGTCGCGGGCGTTCCCGATTGTTTATCAAATATTGTTATCGGTTGTTAATATACTCGCTCGCGTTCGCGGAACTTAGCGTAACGACGAGCGTAAGGTGTTACCGCTTTCAGTATTCTCGAGAGACTGCGTCGAGCGCTCGGTCGCTCTCTCGCTCCCCACCATCGCGCTCGGCCCCCACTCCGCCGCGGGACCAACTTTCTCTTTCCGCTACTGCGTAGCTGGTCACGCGTGTTTACCGTGCGAGCGTTCTCGAATGTTTCTACGGAATTTTCCGCTGGTTTACGCTTCGGGAACCTTCCTGCCTTGGTGCCGCTGCACCAGGTTTTCCTGTTTGACCATTTGCGTCTGCCGTTGACGCCGACCCCTGCGCATGCCTTAGAACGGCATATTATAATGATCTCCGGGCGACCTCCCCGTGGGAGATGTTTAGGTATATCGGGCCACATCCGCTGTTGACGCCGATCCCCCCTGATCGCTGGTCCGAATCTCTTATATCTTATTCCGTGTCCTTTTCCCGTAGAAGGCACTTGGATAGCAAAATCGCGGACGGTCCCCGATTTCGCTTCCCGGTGGCCGGGCCTTGTCGCCGACCTGATATTACGCTGTCCCAGGTGCTGGGCTTTGGTCATGGACCGTGCAGATGATGTACCGTCCACGATTTCTCCACCCGGGTGTCGGATCTCGGCGCCGACCCCTCCTGACCGTGTACCAGGTCCGGAATACGCGTCTTGGATGGTTTTTACTCGCGGAAGACGCCTGGTTCGCCATTTTGCAGACGCGTCGCTGGATCTCGATGCCGATCGGCCCTGACCGCTTAGCGGGTCTTGGGCGTAAATCATCGCTAGTTCGTATTCGCGGGATTCGCGTGGTTTGCTGTTTCGCGGACGCGTCGTCAAATCGCTGCGCCGATCGCCCGATTGCCTACTGGGTCCCGGGTGTGCGTCATAGCTCGTTCTTATTCGCGGGATTCGCGTGGTTCGCTATCTCGCGGACGCGTCGTTTAGTCTTTGCGCCGACCGCCCCTGATTGCTTCCTGGGTATCGGGCGTGCGTCATTGCTAGTTTTATACGCGGGAATCGCGTGGTTCGCTATCTCGCGGACGCGTCGTCAAATCGCTGCGCCGATCGCCCCTGATTGTTTACTGGGTCTCGGGTGTGCGTCATAGCGCGTCCCTTTTGAAGACTGTGTATGGCTTAAGGCCTTTGATCGGCGCGTACTCTGTCGGTCCACGCGCGCAAAATTAACATTACCTAAGCCGTGGGAAAATCAAAATAAACAATACTTAGGACCGACAGTTGCGGTATTTTCTTTAACCTATTACTATAACCTATGCTTATTTAACTTACGGTACTATTGCGCCGGATGGGGCTATACATAGGGGAATTTGATTTTCCCCTCATCCTCGGAGCGCTTATTCGCTGCCTTGCCTCATTCCCCGTCTCGGTGTTCCGCGTCCTCCATCACGGGTGCTTCCGGTGAGGCCTCCTCCTCGGAGATCGTCTCCGGGAGATCGGTCTCGGGGCTGGGCGTGAGCGCAAGGTCGGCCTCGAGCGTCTCGATCACGCTCTGGAGCGCCAAGAGGCCGGTCGGCACGTTCGTTGTCTCCTGCGTCGGGCCTTCGGTCTCTCTGGGCGTCGTCTCGGCGAGACCTGACGATGTCTCGGTGGCGCCGTCCGCGCGTGGCGGCGGGGCTACGGCGGCTTGACACGCCGCCGCCTCGGGCGGAGTTACCTGGTCCGCCGGCGTTTGTCGCCCGATTGGCTCCGACCGTTGGATTATGAGGAGTACCGCCTTTTCCGACATTCGCTGCAGGACCACTCTGGGTGATCCTTTACCTAGGGGGTACGACCCATGAGACCGCGGTCTCAAGGTATGGTGTGTTATTAATTATCATCGATAATTAAGACCTATTGAATGCGGCAGCTCTCCATTCTGAACCATCTTTCAGAACACTAGAAATGGAAAAACCTGTGTTCATGCATTCTTCGTTCATGCATTCTTCGTTCTACAGAAAATCAGTCCGGAATAGGTAGTTTATCAAGAGGTGTACAAAACAAATAAGATGTACATGAGAGGTGTCACGGCGATAGAACCCGAATGATTGCCGAAATTCGCTCCCATGCTATGCCATCTTAATGAACCATTGGTTGATCCACCGCCAAGGTATTTTTATCACAATTCTTGCTTTATAATGTTTTTCTTACTTATTTATAAAGATATTAATTTTCATTATGATCGAATATTATTTTCATTTATAGATATAATCAAGGAATTTTGAAGATCATTTGGTGCGTGTCTGGTACATTCGGAAAGGTTGGATGGGCACTACCATCGATGGGCATAAAGCATAGAGCATGGACGGTGTCAAGTGGTTCGTGTATTTCTTCTTGAAGGGTCAAGTGTACCCTAAGCTGAAACGATTTGTCCCGTCGCTGCTGACGACACCTGGGAGCATCACCAAGTCATGGGCCAGGTAAATTGTTATTTTATCTCCTTTCGATTTTACGTTGATTTATTGAATAGATTACATCAATTCAATATGATTTTTTCAGGTTGATACCATGCCCCTTCGTGGCAGGCCACCTTGCCGTGGTGAGGGGGCTCACCGTTCGGATCCAGCGGGCTGCATCCGGGGGCCTCTGTTCGCAGGGGTCACCGTGGCAGCCTGTTAGTGAGGTGCGGGGTCCAAGAGTCTGCCCTTCCTGCCGCCGGTCCTCGGACCGAAGTAGCGGGAAGAAGAGCAGCCCGGTGACTCTTTCAGGGACTGACTTTCGAGTCGGTCCCAATCGCCGGTAGGGTAAGGCGACCCCGACTACAAACGCCCGGTCGGCCAGGACCGTGAGGGAGAGGTTTCCACTTCTCCCACTGGCCTAGAGGAAGGAAAACCTCGATAATAAACCACGGGGTGGAGGACTCCTGGGCCCTGTCCCCTGGTGTGCGGCGGCTGCCGGAGAGCGGGCAATGGTCCGATCCGGTATCCGCCAGTGCACCCGGGGAGTATGGTGGGAGTGCCTTCCGGGGGGTAAGAGCCCCTCGTCCATTGCACGCCGGTGCTCCGTCAGGGCGAGGGTTTCCCTTGAGGTTTCCGGGACTTGGGGAGGGTAGTTCTCCCCGTTCCCGAGGTGGGCAGGGATGCCGTCTTATCGAGGGGCGGGAAGACCCCCTCTCATATCCCCGTTGTACGCCAGTGCTCCGGCAGGGGGAGAGGGGGCAACCCTCTTTCGGGCTGTCCCGGTACGTGGTGCCGGGACAACCGGAGGAGAGGCCCACTTCGGCGGCTTGCACACCAGGGTCGTGGACTCACGGTGCCGCCAAAGTGGAGGGTCGTCCCGGGCCGCTCGGACGTATTCCGAGGTCGGTGCCGGGGTGACCTGGGTGAGGGACCCGTCGGGCCGCTCGAACATATTTCGAAGTCGGGGCCGGCGGGTCCATACTATGGCAGTCACCAGTATACTGGTGGACTGAGTAGGAGCCGCTCGGCAGGCGGCTCTCGGGGGGCTCTATTTCCCGTCCTCGTGGGCAGCGGGGGGCCGGGATCGAGTTCGCTCGGCCGGTTTTCCCGTTCGTTCGCAGGGGCGGGGTTGGGGTCTCTCGGGGGACGTCTGTCGGCGGCGGTGTCTCCAGGGGCCGGGGGCGGCTTCCGGGAGTTCCACGCCTGGGCTCTTGGGGGGCATCCTTGGCTCGGGTATGGCGAACCCGGGACACCCGAGCCCGGGCAGGCCGGGCTCATCAGTCTTGGCTGGCAACCGGCCTAGGGGAAGGACACCCCGATAAAAAACCACCCTTTACACTTACATGAAATAGACACCAGCAAAGGCGTTTTGTTACCGTCTTAGGTCGATCGGACGGCCAGAGACCGGCTTGAGGGAACTATCGTCCCGGGTTCCCTCTCGTCGTCATCGAGCGTCGGGCTGAACCCTGGGCTGCCGGGGAGCCCAGAGGGAGAATTTGCGATCGCTAAGGAGAGCAAGGACTCCTGTACTTCGGCTTCAGCCAAGAACGTGGAGAAGAGTAAGCCCTTCGGTAAGGTTAAGTCAACCGCCAAGGGCCCTCTAAGTGCTAGGACGGGGAGTTGCTCTCGATCCCTCTCCCGTATCCAAAAGGATGTGCCCCCGGTGAGCGGGGACACTGGCGAGGCGGAAGAGGATGACAACACAAGTATCCGACGACTGTTGGAGAAGGTCAACAGGGATATCGACGACGCTCACGCTATGATTGTCGATGATAGCCCTGAAGTAAACACGACCAGGATGGAATCGCAGTCTGATTCACTGTCACAGATGGACGCAGATCCAATTAAAATAAGTGACGAAGAGGACGGTGGCGGCAATGTGAGGCCCAGTATTCCTAGCACTGCTGGCGCTTCTAAGCCATGGACTCAAAGTCTAGACAGGAAGGAAAGGTTTAAGACCCGACAATTGGAGAAGAGCGAGCTGGGCATCCTAAGGAGAATGGAGAGAATCCAATATCCACTCTCTCCAAAAATTGCAAAGAGAAAAAGAGGGAACTATTGAGGGAATTCCAACAAACTCCCACAGAAAACCTTCCAAACGTGGTCTTGGAGCAGCTCCGCGTCTTGGATCTTAAGGCTAAATCTAATTATCTTAAGGCGGCAAAACTCCAGGGCACGGTCCAAAACCATCTGAACAACGTTGCTGTTGCAGTTTCTGCGGCAACAATAAGGTTAATGGGCCGTATGGGAGAGGATAACGGGATGGAGCGTGATGACGAAATAGAAGAACTCCGTAACAGACTATCCATACTGGAGGAAGAAAATCGCCAATTGCGAGAGAGGATGGAAGAGTACTGCCGGTCCAGGAATAAAAATGTTATGGATTGTGACATAACTACTCAGAACTCCGGTCGCAACACCCTGACCGCTGCAACTAAGAAAAGGGGTAAGAAAGGCAGGTACAACCGCCTAGAGGATAGCTCATTATCTGACGAGGACAATAGACAGAGATCTCAGAAAGAGGCAGAAGAAGAGGAAGAAAGAAAAGCCTCTGAAGAGAATAAACGGAGGATTTTGTCGGAGATTAAAAAATCAGGCGCTCCGTCTGTTCACAGACCTTCCTTGCTTAATAAGGAACCGGCATTAATAGAACCGGCCATACCCTCCCGGGTGAAGGTGTATAACGACGTCGAAATGGCGGAGGAACATACCACTCTTGACAGGATCCTGAGCAAGCTTTCGAGCAAAGTGGAGGCTATGCTCGCTCCGGTGTTGGCAAAACTGGGACAATCCAGCAAATCCAACGAAGGGACGGCTGCACCTCCGGCGTCTGGAAGGAAAGACGGACCGAGTTCTCGGTCTACTCCAGCCGCTGAGAGTAGCAAAAATAAGAACGAACCGAAAAGTAAGAATCGGGGGAATGACAGGAGCAAATCCATGGCTCCTGCCAAGAGCGCCAGTGTATCAAAAAGCACAAGTGGGAAGAAGATGGGATCAACCGCGAACATCTCAAACACAGGAGGGAACAAAGGCTCATACGCAAGTATCGCCAAGAAGGGGAAATCGTCGGCTAACAAAACGTCCGGCAAAGACGCATCCGCGAGCAAGAGACCGGCCAATGGGGACGCGGTTAAAGTGGTGCCTTAAAGGTCGACTGCACCAAACGGGCGGACTGCTGGTGTCCAAGCTACGACCTCCAAAAACCAGAAGAGGAATAAGAAACCGCCACGTTCTGCGGCGGTTACATTGACAAGCCTTAAGGGGGAATACGAGGCCTTAATGAAAGAGGCCAAAAAGGCAATCTCCCTTGAGGACTTAGGAATAGAGGGAGGTCTTAAGAACAGGAGAGTCCAGACCGGCGCTATCCTAATAGAGATCCCTGGGGCAGAGGGGGCTGCAAAAGCCGATGCCCTCGCCGCCAGTATGTCGGCGTTATTCGCGGGAAGAGAGGGAGTGATCGTGTCTAGGCCGCAGAAGAGCGGTGAACTAAGAGTCCTGGACCTAGAAGACTCGATCACAGCTGTAAAACTGGCTGCTGCTGTGGCAGAAGTCGGCGAATGTCACCCGACCCAGGTCCAAGTGGGTTTCTTCAGAGTTGGTCCCAACGGCCTAAAGACCGCCTGGCTGAAATGTCCCCTCAAGACAGCAAATACCGTCGCTGGCAGAGGGAAACTTAGGGTCGGATGGTTCGACTCTAGAGTCCAGGCCCTGGATACACACTCCCTCCAGTGCTTCAAATGCCTGGAGGGAGGCCATGTTAGGGCATGTTGCCCCAATAATGAAAACCGGAGCGACAGGTGCTACCGGTGCGGCGGGGGGTCATCGCGCACGAGAGCGTACAGCCCCACCTAAATGCCCGGTGTGTTCTGATGCTGGCAAGCCAGCTAATCACCGAGCCGGTAGCAAGGCCTGTTCTTAGGCGAGAAAGAAAACCAAGCCTGGAAGAAGGCCGCCTATCATAACACGACCCTCCCAAGGTAACCGCGATGAGGAGGAAATGGAGGTTGACCCGGAGCAGGCACAGGCTCCTTTCCTACGAGCCAATAGCCTACCATCGATAGTGTCGATTCAGGAGACCTCTTTCAAACTACCGCTTGGAAGGACTCCTAAAAGGAGGGCTACACCCAGCGAGGGTAACAATAGTGAGGATAACGGGGAAAGGCCCAAAGCGCAGAAGGTCAGGAAACAACGAGATCCGGTTTCCAGCGGGAAAGAGGCTGAAATCCAACCACCAGCCATACAACAGACGCAAGAGAGATCGCCTCCAATACAACCAACGGAGTGCGAACAAATCGTCGAGCCGGAAAGGACACCAGAACCGGCAATTCCCCCTCCTCCTAGTAAAGGGAGTGGTAGTAAGATGATGGAGGAGGAGGGCTCGACTGAGACACAATTGTAATGTCTCAAAAGATATTCCAGGCAAACCTTAACCACTGCTGCGCCGCTCAGGACATGTTTTTGCATGCTATGGCGGAACGCGGCAGTGGCCTGGGGATCGCTGGGGTGTGGGGTGGCTGTACCGTGTGCCGCTGGACCACCCGTGCTGGGCGGTGAACCGGTGCGGTTCCGTGGCGATAACGTGGCGGATGACGAGTGAGCCCGTCGCCTGCACTCGATTAGAGGCGGGCGACGGGTTTGTCGCTGTCAAATGGGGACACACTACGATCGTGGGCGTGTATGTGTCCCCGAACGTGGATGCAGCTACGATAGATTTTTGGGAAACCTAGAAGACTGCATATCAAGGTTCCTGCTTCAACCAATAATGGTGGCCGGGGACTTCAACGACAAGTCGGCGTTGTGGGGGTCCCCGGTCACTAATGCCAGAGGTAGGACCTTGGAGAGATGGGCGGCGGGCTTTGGACTTTGCGTTATTAATTTCGGGTCTGTGCAGACATGCGTGAGGCGTGGGGGGAGCTCCATCGTGGACATCACGTGGGCCAACCCCTGCGCCGCGCGTTGCATCTCGGGGTGGAGGGTGGCAGAAGAAGCCGAGACATTGTCGGACCATTTGTACATCGAAATGGCCATCTCTGCCACCACCCCGAAAGCCAGGGCCCGCCGCCGGGAGGCGAAACTTCGCTTTCCCATGTGGTCCCTTAGGAAGCTGGACCGAGACAAGTTTCGGGCCTCGGTCCAGACTTCCCTGTGGGTGGACGACATCATCAACCAGCCTGATGATGTCGACGAGGCTGCAAGATGGATCTGGGGCATCATGACGACAGCGTGTGACGTTGGGATGCCTCGTTCCAAGACCGCGCAGGGCAGCTTTTTGGTGGAGAAGAGTCTGGCTGCGAGCAAGAAGGAGCAGACAGCCAGAAAGAATTGAGGAAGCCGGGGAGAATTACCGCTCCGCTAGGCGGGCCCTTGCGACCGCGCGCTTTGCCCGAGCCGAGCGCGACAGAACGAGAACCCCGACACGCGCTTCCCGCGAGAGAGAGCAGCACCCCATTCGATTCTTTACAGGCCGGGGAGTCACAACGGCACGCGGACAAGCGACAAGCACGAAACGCGGCAATCTCCAGGAATAAAGGTCATCAATGGCCTTCCCAGGACCTGGGACACACAGCTACCAGGTCGGCGTCATGGTACGACCAACGACCTCCTAGTTCCCGAAGGGGACACCTTCCACAGGAAACAGGGCCGCTAACGGAATCCCTGATACCTGGGACACGCAGCCAGAGGGTCGGCGCCAACACCGGTACACGGAGTACCGAGTTCCCAACCAGAGCGTCTTCCACGGGAAGAACAGGTAGGAATCGCCTCCGCAACACCTGGGGCACACGACCATCGGGTCGGCGCCACCACCAGTCCAGGGGATCGCTAACTCCCCAGGGGAGTATCACCCACAAGAACAGGGGTAAAAACGACCCGCCTGAGACCTGGGGCAAGTGCCCACGAGGTCGGCGCCATCGCCGAAACGCGCAGCCCGAAGATGGCTACGCAGACATCTTCCACGAGGAAGGAGGCGACACACCACCCCTCCCGGACGTGGTACACGCAACCATGGGGTCGGCGTCAACGTCCGACGTCCAAAATTCGACCTGGACGACTTCTACTGGAAGTCGCCCCGGATTCAGCATCGGGGCCACCAGGGAGCCGGTGCGCACAGGTCGGCGTCAACGACGGACAACCTCCAACACACCTGGGGGCCCTCTACGGGGAAAAGACCCACAGACGACATCAGGGACATCCCCGGGGGGATGCGCACGGGTCGCCGTCAACGGCGCGCGCGAAATAGGAAAAGTGGAAACCTGGTGCAGCGGCACCGAGGAAGGACATTGCGTAGAACGTACCGCGAGTGGAAATTTCCACCCGCGAGCACTGCGTAGGGCGTCACCGGGGAAGGGCGTGAACATCACGCGGCGCGCTATGGAATCGGAGCGAATAACAAGTTTTTGCCGAAAGAGAAAGTCGTGACGTCACGCCAATCGGCGAAAACAACCCGCGAGTGGGGGCAATAAACCGCGGTGGGGAGCCAGCGCGAACCGCGCCACTCTAGGCAGTCTCTCGGGTATAGCCGTGGCGAACAGACGTGTCTCACTCCGCGCTCGTAACATACGGTCTATACTTAACAACCGAGTACTCCCGCGTACTATCGCGTTAAATTATCTCGTTATACAACAGCGAGAGGCACTTAGCTGCCACTGCAATCAAGTGTTAGCAATTGCGACAAGTTGAAATTCGGATACTTAGTTAATTTCGAGAAGTACGTATCGAGTATACTACAACCGCGGACATCGTGTCACGCGGCTACGACATATTGTACGGACAGTGTTAACCTTCGTATACAACCACCGAATACTCCGACGTTAATTGTAAACGCGAACATTGTAAACAGAGTGATAGATAATTGTGCGACTTATAGCGAATCGTGTGTGACGCATAAGTACGACGATTGTGAAACGGCTTGTAGTGCTGGAAGAATAAGCTACAATTAAAGAATTTATAATTCTTAAACAAGTCTCAACATTATTTACGTAATTACCCATACTCACCTGATACCTACCTTGTCCATCGGCGATGATCATGCGTGGTCCAACGACGAGCTGGTATGCGATGTAAAGCGAGGATCCAGGGAAGTCAAGCAGCAGCGGTGATCCATCCGGGGCAGGAGCTGAAACAGAGAAAGAGTATTAGCGCGTAATTAGTAATAATTAGGAAGACATCTGGTAATCCGGTAGGCGATGTAAAGCGAGGATCCGGGGAGCCAAAGCAGCATCGACGGTCCATCCTGGGCGTCCATCTGAAACGTAGAAAATAATATTAATAAGGGATACGAAGTCCTTAACCTTCTCGGTAGTTCAAGGTTAAACCGAGTGGCGACCGTGAATCGGGAAACAATAACGCGTCATCCGTACCTCCGAGTGACATCGTCCGGTCACACCCTCACCACGGCTATCAAGGTGGCCAAGAACCGTGCCTGGGTGGAATTGTTACAGGCCCTAGACAAGGATCCGTGGGGGCGCCCGTATTTGATGGTTCTGAACAAACTCAGACCATGGGCGCCCTCAACTACGGAGTCCATGGACCCCGAGTTCCTCGAGGAGGTCGTCCACGCCCTCTTCCCGGACGATCCGGCAGAGAGGGCGTTGGGCAGCCCCGCTCTACCGCCAGTGGAGTGGGACGAAGAGGAGCTTGGGGTCACCATGGACGAGATGGTGAAAGCAGCTAAGTACCTTAAAGCTGGCAAAGCTCCAGGGCCTGATGGGATCCCAGGCAAAGCCTGGTCCTTGGCCACGGGAGAGCTGGCCGAACAACTGAGGCAACTATATTTCAAATGCCTCAGAGAAAGCCGGTTCCCCCAGGATTGGAAGGTGGCAAAACTGGTCCTCCTCCCTAAAGCGGGGAAGACCGCCGACTCACCCTCAGCTTACAGACCAATCTGCCTGCTGGACGAGGTCGGCAAACTGTTTGAAAGAATCATTGCCGACCGAATCGTCCAGCATCTGTCCCGGACTGGTCCGGATCTGTCACCGGACCAGTACGGCTTTTGAGAGGGGCGTTCAACGGTGGACGCTATAGAGCGGATTATTGCCCTCTTGAAAGCCGCGGCGGAGGAGGGCAGGGTGTTGCTTGGCATAGCTTTTGATGTGGCCAATGCAACTCCCTGCCCTGGCCGGTGATAAGGGGGGCCCTACTCCATCATGGTGTCCCCCTTTACTTGGTGGCCATAATATTCGACTACCTCCGGGACAGGAGATTGGTCTGGACCGATCGTGACGGGATCGTGAGGGTGAAATTGGTCGTTCGCGGGGTTCCACAGGGGTCAGTTCTTGGCCCCTTACTGTAGAACCTGAACTTCGACGCTGTACTTTGCATCGCCCTCCCCCCAGGCTGCTGGCTGAGTGCCTTTGCAGACGACACTTTCCTGGGGGTTGAGGGCGATGACTGGGAGGAGGCTAGAAATAAAGCCAATGCCGCAGTGGCGGCAGTGGTGGCCGCTATGAGGAAGGTGGGCCTCAAGGTGGCTCCCCAGAAAACGCAAGCGGCGTACTTCTACAACCGTCGTGCCGCGGGGAGACGACTCGGGGTCCGCATCAGAGTTGAGGGAACCCGCGTCCCCGTAGGGGCCCAAATAAAACTGTTGGGCCTCTGGCTGGATGGCTCCTGGAGCTCTGGCGAGCATTTTACTTGCCTGGCTCCCAGAGTTAAAGGCATGGCTGATAAACTCGCCAGGCTTATGCCTAACCTGGGAGAGGCGAGCGGACATGCTCGCCAACTATACGCCAACACCGTGCACGCCGTGGCACTCTATGGCGCCCCCGTTTGGGCGCCAGCGGCGGAGGGCTCAAGGAAGATACAGATGGCGCTGCGCCAAATGCAGCGTCCAATTACCCTAAGAGTGTCACGGGCGTATCGCACGGTGTCGCATGACGGTCCTGTCCGAACTTCCCCCATTGCAGCTTGCTGCAAGACAACGCGCCGAAATACATCGGCGCATCAAGGAGGCGAGAGCTCAGGCCCAAAAAAGAAAAATTCTGGACAGGTCACGTCTGGCGATTAGGCTCCAGGAGGCGACGGCCCTGCGTAGAGAGTGGCAGGAATACCTGCGCAATCCCACTCTCGCTGGCAGGAGGACCGTCGAGGCCATCCGGCCCTACCTAAAGGAATGGCTAGGTAGACGGCGATGCGGGTTGTCATTTCATATGACACAGATACTCACCGGACACGGATGCTTCGGTGAGTATCTGTGTCGAATAGGTAAGGAGGCCACCAACCGGTGCCACCATTACGATGAGGAGAGGGACACGGCGCAGCACACGCTGGAGTTTTGTCCAGCGTGGGAAGTGCAGCGCCGTGTCCTGAAAGGGTCAGTAGAGGATGACCTTTCCCTGACGGCGATCGTGGCGGCGATCGCGGCGATCGTCGTCGACAAAGAGAAGTGAAAAACATTACCTGGCCACAAAAGGCCAGGAATGCCCTCCACTTCTCTTTGTCGACGATGATCGCCGCCAAGGAAGAGGCCGAGAGGATACGCCGGGGGGAGAGAAATCCTCCCCCACCGGCACATGCCTCTCCCAATAGATAGCGGCGGACCATAGGAGTTTTCTCCCCTTTTAGTCCGCTTTGATGTGCTCCTCAAGCACACCAAGAGGAGACTGGGACCCCGAGCCCCTTCCCTCCGACGGGGGTGGGGCTCGGCGGATGAGAGGTCCAACGTTTCCGGCGGGGACTCCGGGACGTTGGACACCCTCTTAAAACAACGAGGAGGGTGGCAGGGTGGACGGTGTCCCCACCCTGCCACATAATAAATTAGCTGGCTCATTGAACCAAGGGCCTACATCAGCCCATAAAAGGGAGCCAGTCTGGCTCGGCGCCAGAGGACGCCCGGATGCAATAGTAAATGTTCCCGGGCGTCCTCCAATCGGCGTAGGTAAGGACACCCGTGAGGTTTTAGTGGGTAGGCTGCCCGTGTCGTTTCTCCAGACACGGGTGGAATCCCACACTCCCCTCGTCCTCTCCCCGGAGGGTGGGGGGGGGTCTTCTCCCTCGGGGGCTATCGGTCAAGTTAGACCGGTAGTAAAAGATTTCCTCACGTTAAAAAAAAAGGTTGATACCATGCACTCAAGCAATAGTGCAGTTGAAGTCGACTTTAAATCAACTTCTACCGAAACTGACTTGGCAGAAAAGTCGACTTTTTTAAGGCCGAAAGTCGACTTTAAGTCGACTTGAAGTCGGCGAATGTCTTGAAAATGACCGATTAAAAGTCGATTTTCCATCGTGACAAGAAGTCGACTTCCCGTCATAACGAAAAGTCGACTTTCCGTCATGACGAAAAGTCGACTTCCCGTCAACTTTTAAAGTCAATAAAATAGACCGCCGCGTACGTCTGGAGGTCGATTGTGTATCTTGAAACGAGGTAAAAATGACAAAAGTTAACAGATTTTACTAGATTTTGATAAATAAAATCATAGATACGCTAATAAATTTTCTCACTTTTGTAATTTTTACCTTATTATTTTAAGATACACAATCGACCCCTTGCTGGAAAGCTAAAAATTATGCATTTCGATTTTTTTTCATATATAAAATAATTTAATTATCTAAAAAACTGTATAATTTCAATCCTAATGTTTTATTCTTAATTACAAAAACGGCCATATCTGTGCCACTTCTTCGTGCGCGGATTCTGGCAGCCACTTCTGGTAAGCTGACAACAGAACTAAAATTAAAACACTCCAGCGTTAATCGCGAAACAATATGCAAAATTAGCTATATAAATATATATAATATATATATATTATTATCATAATGTTGTAAATATATAATAATATTAAACAGAATACTAAATTTTCTTTCGCCAGTATATAGAATAACAATTAAAGTAATTTAAATCGACCGTGACTGGCAATATATAACGTCTTTTCGATATGAAATGTTCATATCGGATATATTATAAATATATAATATCCACAGACTTTTATACTAGACCACTAACATCTATGGACGCACTGCCGAAAAGCTGATGAGTGCGAGATGCAAGTGGCAGTGAAGGGTGCGGCTATATTGAATTAAATCACTATCGGGTGTTCAGTTGCTCGTGATGTGCGTTTATCTGCATTCGTTATTACAGTACATAACGAAGCAGGCGAATGTTTTTGTGTTAAAATATTGGTACATGTTATCAATAAGTTTGTAAGTCATGCCTTCAACGTGTAGCATACTTGGATGCCGAAATCGAACCACTACTCCTCTAGTATTAAACCCTTTCTTTTGGACATTCTGTATATGCCAGACTATTGTACAGAAATCTTGCATAAACTACTTGTATAGAATCTGTAGTATAATATATCTTGACTAAAATCAACATAGTGGCAAGCATCATGGCCGAGATGCCTGTCAGCGGTCTAGTATTGTATAGAAGTCTATGATAATATTTAAATATTATTTTATAAATTAAAATCTCACATTTTTTATCCGAACCCCAGATTTCTAGCAGTTTGTCTTTGGACACTACTCCCTGCGACTGCAGCGTTTGTACTATTGCTTGAGTGCGTGGTATCAACCTGAAAAAATCGTATTGAATTGATGTAATCTATTCGATGAATCAACGTGAAATCGAAAGGAGATAGAATAACGATTTACCTGGCCCATGACTTGGTGATGCTCCCAGGTGTCGACAGCAGCAACGGGACAAATCGTTTCAGCTTAGGGCACACTTGACTCTTCAAGAAGAAATACACGAACTACTTGACACCGTCCACGGATGCTCTATGCCCATCAATGGTAGTGCCCATCCAACCTTTCCGAATGTACCAGACACGCAGCAAATGATCTTCCAAGTTCCTTGATTATATCTATAAATGAGAATAATATTTGATCATAATAAAGATTAATATTTTTATAAATAAGTAGGAAAAACATTATAAAGCAAGAATTGTGATAAAAATACGTGGATCAACCAATGGTTCACTAAGATGGCATAGCATGGGAGCGAATTTCGGCAATCATTCGGGTTCTATCGTCGTGACATCTCTCATATACATCTTATTCGTTTCGTACACCTCTTGATAAACCACCTATTCCGGACTGATTTTCCGTAGAACGCACGAAGAATGCATGAACACAGGTTCCTCCATTTCTGGTGTTCTGAAAGATGGTTCAGAATGGAGAGCTGTCGCATTCAATAGATCTTAATTATCGATGATAATTAATAACACACCATACCTTGCAACCGCATGCTTCCCAGTCGCTATCCCTTCGCGGAAGGGTGTCCTGAAGGGCCCGCCGTGGAGAGAAGCCGACGTCTCAGAGACGATCCCCGAGAGAGGCGTCACGCCGTAGGTACCCGCGACGGAGGACGCGGTCAACCAGGACGGCGAATAGTACCAAATAGCGACAAAGCGTTCCGAGGATGAGGGGGAAGCGTTCTTCTTTGTATAGTCCCATCCGGCGCGATAACTATGTAAGTGTTAGGTATAAGTTACATTTATAGGAGCCGATGCTCCGCGTATAATAACTTTCCGTTTACTTAAGAGCCGTTGCTCGAACTAGAATTAGAGTTTCGTCGGTTAAATAGTTTGTTTAGTTTGGTTTTAGGTCTTGACCGTTATTTTGATTTAGATGCGCAAACCGACGCGAAGCGCACGACAAAGGCCAATGGCCGCACACAATTTTCAGATATCCCTGACTGTTTGCCGCGGTGCGAGATCAAGGATAAGTAACATGGAGATTCAAGGACGCGTATACAAAATCGCGTACCACTCGATAACTAGAGAAAATAAGCGTCCCTGACGCGTAACAGAGTCACGTTGAGCAATCAGGGCTAAACGCCGATCGAATAGACCGACGGGTTAACGAATTAGCAAACCGCGCGTAATAGACTAAAATTAAGCGTCTCTGACGCGTATCAGAGTCACGTTGAGCGATTAGGGCCAAGCGCCACTCGAATATACCAACGGGTTAACAAATTAGCGGACCGCGCGTTATAGATGGAAAATAAGTATCCCTGACGCGTATCAGATTCACGTTGAGCAACCAGGGCCAGGCGTCGTTCGAATACACCGACGGGTACGCGAATTAGCGGACCGTGCGGAAAGGACAAAAAATGGGTATCCCTGACGCGTCCTTAAGACACACAGGGAATGAGCGTGGATGATCAGCGGCACGCTGAGATGTAAGGGTAAGGAAACCGTATACGGCACGCCGAACGGGAAAGAAATGACCTATAGCAAAAGCGTGACACCTGGTACACGCAAATATCAGGTCGGCGATGTAATCCGATGACCGGGGAAAAAGTTAGAAAACCGTCCCCGATTTCGCTACCTAAAGATCATCCACGGGAACACGACCCGGAATTGGGTTTACTTGGTCCCAAATAAGGGTCAGAGAGGGTCGGCGTCGAAGACCGCCGAGTAAGAATGCACCCGGACATCTTCCCCGAGGAAGTCGTCCGGAAACATGAATAGGAGTGCGATAGAAGACCCGCGCATAGGTCGGCGCCGACGGCGCGCAAAAATTGCGAAAAGTGGAAAACCACTATATCGGTGCCAGGATAGGGAAGCGCCCGGAGTGCGACGCGCATGGAAATTTCCGGAGAAAACATGTTAGAACGCGTACACGCGAAGGTCACGTGATCTAGGCGCAATATGGAAAGTTCTCGAAAAGAAAAAGTGGGCCCGGCGCCGGAGTGGGGGTCGAGCAGAAAAGTGGGGAGCCACTGAGAGACAGGCCACTCAGGGCAGTCTCCCGAGATCCGTCGGACAGGTAACATGTATACCTACGCGCTAGTCGTGCAGCCGCGCTAAGTTCCGCGAGCAAATCGAGACGCAAAAAGTGAATATGCCTGACGTCTAATAAATAATCAGGGATGCCCGCGAACAACATTAACATTCGTAATTGTTATTGTAAACGGAATTCGTGTACCATTGTAGTGATTGAGTGTCACCGATGCGTGCGTACCGTAACTCGCGTAAAACGACATTCTGCGAATAACCATCTGTGAAAACCAAAAGGATTGAATAAAATCATCAATTATTTGATAAATAATTTCAAGAATTTACCGTATTTACTTACCTTCTACTTACCTGATCCGTGCGCATCTGATCCATCGAAGTCCCTCGTCGATCCTGGTATGCGGCATATGCGATGATCCTGGAGTCCACGACGGCGATGATCCAGCGGCGGCAGGAACCTGAAAGAAGAATAATTAGTTAAAATCTGAAATTCGAAGAAATAAATATACTTACCTTTTCGGTAGTGACAGGCAAAACCGAGTGGCAACCGTGTATGCAGAGGACATCAAGGGCGAGCAGCAACTTCCTGTAGTACCGTTCGGTTACAACCTAACCTGTAAGCATGTTTCCACTTGGCCTTATTCTGATCCTCTTTTATCTCGTCGGGCGAAACCTTTCTCGCGACTTGATCCGCCATACCTGCAAGAACTATCTAGCGCAGCAATTTCGCTTCCATGTCGGTTGGTAACGGCATTCTGTAACAATTCTTGTTGTAGACAACCGTCTCAAACATATTGTAACGTACATACAGTCAAATTCCAGTATTCTGATTTAATCGAGGAAGTCAACGGGAAGATAATGATGACGAGAACTGTGAATGACGACGACGACGACGTTTCGTGGCGGTGGTTGATAGCGCGGCGTTTTACAACGTCTTATCGTGTCCTGTCTCGCGGCACGTATTCCTCTCACTCGCGTAAGCTCTGCTCCTCCAGCCTCCTCGAGATTCGCCGCCATATTGATGATGCATGTCATGCATGACGCGTCGCTTGACTGTTTTCCGTCTTTTTATAAGTCGACTATTTAGAAGTTGACTTTTAGTCGACTTTCCGTCATTTTTAGAAGTCGACTAGAAGTCGACTTATAAAAGTCGACTTGCCGTCGACTTTCCGTCAACTGAGCTCTTAGGGTGGTTGTTGTTCGCCCGGTAAGTTTATTTGTATTTTGTAGTGACTTGTATGTACTCTGTTTATACTGGCCGTATTGAACCCAAAAGGTCATCAAATCAAAAAAGAAGACTTGTGTTTTGTCGTCGGTCGTCGGTTGGCAGTCTAAAGTCGTGCGTCGTGTATTTTATAAGTCGCGTATACCTAGAGACCCTATAAAGAGAGACTCGCCAACTCATTCTGGACTGTGATTGGCTGGGGTCTTAATCGTCTATAAAGTTTAGATGGTGCACTCCATGTTACACCATTTGTACATACACTGTGTGCACTATAAAGACATATTATATGTATACCTGTCATACGATAATCTGCTGTTTTATGTGTTACATTGAAATAATTTCATACGGATAATGTATATATATTTATGAACATCTATTGTTGGTAAGTTAATAATTATCATATCTAAGCAATTTATTTTAAAAAATTTAAAGACGATCTATAATTGAATAAATAGGTAAGTTAGAGAGATACTTATTTTTTCATCAATAATATTCTTATCATAGATTTGCATATCATAGATTTTTATAATTTGCAATGCCGCACACTTGCTGCGCACCAAGGTGCTTCAATAAATCCGATGAAGGATATGCATTGATGCGATTTTCTAAAGAAGAGCAGCATAAAAAAATGTGGTCAGATGCTATTTTCGGCAAGAACGCGTTAAAACGTTCTTTGGAAAATCTTAGATTGTGTGAAGTGAGTGTACAGAAGGCGTCAATAATGCCTTCCCAGCCGAAATTGCTACGCGCAACGCATCTAGCCATTCGTGCATCATGACTGTTGGTTCTTGGAGAACCGGCAACATCGCGGAGAGCTGTCAGTGTTAACTCAGTGCGGAAGAAAGGTTATCAAGCATGATTACCACGTGGTTCATAACCGTCTATCGTCTAGAAATATAAGGAGAGGTAAATATATATAAAAAATATGTTTGCAATAAATACATTTTATATATTTTAAATAAATATATTTGCAGATTAGCGGAAGTCGGCAAAATGGAAACGCTAAAGAGGATACAAGGGATAAGTATTCATAGTTATTTATAATTATACAGATAAATATATCATCATGCAGATAATCAGTGCATTTAATTACAGAAAGGATAACAACAATTATATATAACAGTGTTGGCGAGAAAGAAGTAACGAAGGCAGGACGCACACGTTTTAACAAGTTTTGATTGATCAACATTATTGTCCTTACATAGTATGCATCGTCCAGAAAACTTATCTTGCTACAGTGATTAACACGCAAAGTAATATTTACATGTTGCTTTTAGTATGCTCAAACAGAGGCAGTTACTTTCCTGGACAATCATGAAAACAGTCACGGCTTATACGCTACTCCAGGATTAGATTATGTCGCTCATAAGGACGTATTGCTGTATAGACGATTGAGAAAGCGGCACTGCAACACGAGCTGTTTGATAAGTTTCTGACCTATCATCCGGACAAATATACTGGGTGAGTCAGTAACAAAAACAAATGTTTTATTTTATTTAGAAAAGAGAAACTAATGAAAATACGATACGTAGTTCATACAAATTATTGTCTCTCGAGACATTGTGGAGACAGGCTGCGTGACTCATTAGAACCATGTATTGTATTTTCATAATTATCTTTGAATACGCAAAGAATTTAAATCGCCCGATCAAAGTCTTGTATCCTTCCTGGTCTTCCAACTTGGGAGTATCAATTCGAAGATGCTTGGTTCACGTCGGAGAAGACATTCGTCGCACTTGACCACCGTATTGTTTTTTTAAATTTAACTTTATCGACTATCGTATAGTTTAATTTATATTGACTGACATATGTATATAAACTTGACAGATCTATTTTGCGTTTAACTTTTAATATTGCGCTGATGATGACCAAAAAAGGGTCGAAACGTTCGCAAATTTTATGTGTAGACTAAGAATATATTTATTGCGCTAATTACTGCGCTTGACTCTTATTGTCTTTTTCTGTTTATATTCAAAAGCTTAACCGGCTTTTCAATATAATAGTCATGTAAGTTTGCAAGCTCCTAGCGGCCACATGTGTGGTAAGCACGATTACTTAATTTTCTCAACAACTCTGTTTTCACTCTGTTTTCAGAAACGTTTAGGATGGAAAAGGAACACGGATGTGTGTTTGATTGCAGAAAAGAAAGGATAGTCAACTTATTTGGGCAAAGAAGATCTTAATAAAAATAAACGTATTACTGTTGTTTGTATTTATACATTGAACGCTATTGTATACACATGGGATTACTTAAATTTTATTCGATATTTTTCTTTTATACATTGTCATCATGACAATATAATCTGTATTAAATAAAATATTTGTCTGCATTAAATAAAGTATTTATTATAATCTGTTTTACATAAGATCTGACCACAAGTTACTTCCTACACTTCCCGTTATACATTTTAATATTTTTGTATCGCGCAAATGATTATTAGAGGCCTACATACTTTTTATAATCTGCAATAATATCCTTAATTGTCACAAAAAATGTAACAAGTTGTATCTTTGAGAAGTATGAATTTACGGTCTATTATTCATTATTCGTTTACGAGGGAGAAATTGACATAGGGTA